>JAWQRJ010000376.1:0-21942 GCA_033557515.1 Diorygopyx duplodentatus | reverse complement strand
TTATCAATATATTCTCTCTTGTGTTTTCTTATGATTTTGTTACTGTCTTTTCGTATTCTCTCATATTCTTCCCTGTCTTCATCTTTGTTTGTTTTAATCCATTTCAGTCTTGCTTTCATTTTGTTCGATTGGATTTTGGGGCATTCTTCATCGTACCATCCTTTTTTGTTTTCTTTTCTCATTTTACCAAGTTGTGTTTTTGCTGTACTTTCTATGTATTCCTTAACATTATTCCATTTTATGTCATTATTTTCCAGTTCTAGTCCTAATTGTCTTTCTATTTCTTCTTCATATTTTTTTCTTATGTTCCCATCTTTGAGTTTGTTTAATCACATTTTAAGAATACCATTACACGACATAATGATGTTTTGGCTATTACAGTTTATGTGTAGTTATAATTTTATTTCTATTGACCAGACATCTTGAAGATAAATAAATAATAACTTTACATATTATGAAAACTAGAACTGAAAGTGTTCTTTTGAAAATTATTGTAATAGCTTTATTTGAACAACATTGGTTTAACAATTAACATGTGTGAAAACGTCCCTATAAATTTATTTTTGTTTAGGGTTTAGTGGATTACGAAGGAGATTCAGACGAGGAGGAGGACGACACGACAGGCGAGGTATCGAAGCGGCCCCGGCTGTCATAGTATGCGATTCGGCCAGCGGCACAGGTGAGTTCGCAAAAGACCGAAGTGCCGCCGGACGCGGAGTGATCTCATAGTGCAGTGCGGTTTATATGGTCAATTAAGAACAAAAGATGTTGAAGAAGAAACCTTTGGTGAACAGTGTTCCACTACCATTACAAAAAATATATATGTATTTAATTAAGTACACTGCTCGGCGCGTACACGGGCCGAACTGACGCATGAGACCGCGCGTGCATAACCGAGTACATTATATTTTTTCATTAAGAGAAAATTCAAGAGGAGATTATAATAATTAATTGTAACTCAGACGCGTCGGATCGAAAACTAGCCTAACCCGAAATTGATTGAAAGGTGAGGTGAATCGAACGGAGAAGAAGAGAAGATGCAAACAGACCGGTAGATGATAAATTTTAAGTGGTATATTACTCTTTTCGTGCGAGGTTTATTTATGTCTTGTGGAATTTTTGAAAAAAAACCTGCAGAATTTTTTATGTGGATAAAAGTAAAATAGCACTTAAAGTCTATCCTAGAGGTTTAAAGAGGTTTAACCATTGTATTTATTTTTTCTTAGATTTCAAAGCGGAAATTTAAACTACTTGTGCAGAATTGTGGTGTAACCGTAATAAGAACAGAAATTAATGAAACAATATTACTTTGAAAGATCGTGTAAAAAAATATTTGACCATTTGTAAAGAAATCACTTATTTGCAATGTTTGAATAACTCCCCAATTTTGCACAATGACGATTTTCAGTGATGGAGTTGTAGTAAAGTCATCTTAAAACTATTGTAAAATAGAAAGTAGCACAAAGTTTATACTTCCTCTTTATGCAGCAGTGTAAAGAAAAAGTCTGTACAGAAATTGGAATATTTTCTAGGGTTTTTAATCCATACCATTTTGTACACCAATCTTTCGTTCCTGGATGTGTTAAGATTTTATAGAAATGCATTTACATTAACTTACCAACGAACTGTTTCTTACATTTTTCAATTTAAAATTTCACGCCGTTTTGTTTGACTTTAAGTTCTTATTAAAAATTAATTCTGAACATCTTGAATATACGCTACTTTTAAGCAAGTTACTTAATATCTAAGCTATATTAAAAGTAAATCATTTTCATTACCAAGCAGTGAGCACCATAATTCTTTCTACATGTGAACAGTGAATATAATATATGAGGATACTAAAATTTAGCTCTAAGTAATATTCATTTTAGGAACAAACAAAAAGTTTATAAATAAAACGGGTTCGCACCACAAAACACATTTACAACTTTGGTTGAAAGAGCACAAGCTGAAGTAAAAAATAGAAGAATAGTTCAATAACGTTGGAACCGTTAGGAAGCATTTTTGCTTCCTAAGGGAGGAAGGTAATTTTGGTTGAATCGACATAAAATCACGTCTATTATCTGGGGTTTCCGTTTGGTAGGAGAATTTCTGGATATCCTGTATAAATCGAACAAACTTAGCAAACCGTATCAGTTAGTTCTGAGGATGCTGCCTATAATGAGCGGCGAAACATCAACGTAGTTTTTTTTCAGAGTTTTTTTTTTCATTGGAGAGTTTCTTCACCGATGCAGCGATCACCAGAAAGCCATGAAGTAATATTTTCAGTTATATCTCAATTGAAAGACAGTACAAAAAGAATGTCAATATTTCATTAAGAAATAAAATATTTAAGTAAATGTCATTTTGACATATGTATCAGGTTTTGACAAAATAATTCAGTAAATTTCAGAATTCTCCAAATTTTCATAAAAAAAACTTCTTCATTATGACCGCAGTATCTGTGTTCCATTCCTCAACATCCACTGAGCTATAGTCTTGTTGGGAATCAACCTCGTGCGAGAAGAGCAATATTGGTATCAAACACCCTTTTTTAAATTAAGATATGCTTCTCGAAGTATTGCGAGAGGTATATTATCTTCGGTGCCTTCCAAATTCTGATCAGATATTTCTCCAACATTTCTCAATTATATTTGGTTGCAATTTGTTCCATGCTCGTGATTAATTTTGAACAGCATCCTTAAGGCTATGTTCTTTGAAAACCTGATTCATATCTTTGGACTTATTAGCTACTACCATTGCCAAAAAGCTTGATCGATAATGCAGTTTCAATTGTATCAATTAGGGGTTGTCCCATTACGAGGCATAAACATAAACAACCGTAGTACGACCATCATCTAAGTTCGTCTTCAGGGGATGGCTTGGAGCGTTGTGAAGGGGGTGAAGTCCTTTTTCAGGAAGTTCCTGAGAAACTGTCTTACCTATGTTTTTAAATTTTGATGATCGATTTTAAGCAACGAAATGATTAGTGGAGCCTTTCCTCAGGAACAAACATATCGTCAAACCATTCTTGGAGCTCTTCTCTGGAGCATTTGTTTCTCACTGACGCAAAAACCATTTGTACAATGGCTTTTTCCATTTTGGGAAATTCTGAAGATCTCAAAGATTTTCGGTGTCCTGGTCCAGAAAATGTTTCAGCAACTGTCAAGTTAATCTTTGACCACTTCTTTTTGATGGAATATACACTAGACTTGGCAATCCCATATTTTTATGATAAAAAAGTGACTCCACATCCTTTATTTAGATCGGATAAAAGTTTGGCTTTATTTTCAAATGTAAATAATAAGTCGGTTTTTTATTAGATGATATTCTAACAGTAACTAAATTTAATTTTAAAGAAGTTCTAACAGTAACTCAATTTTCAACATGTCAAAGTTTGTTTAGAGTCTTAAAAACTTGAAATAAAATACACAAAACGTGTTCACATAAAATAACAATGTGTTCACATTTTAGAATACATGTTTAAATTATCGAGACTCGATAACTTCAAGAAATGTGCTGCTACACATTTCCATTGCTTGTTGAATGTAGGTACAACAGTTTATCTGTAAAATTCTATGCCTTTTCTACTTTCATACCCTCATAAATATGTGCAAAACTAGCAGATGATTTTTTTTTCAAATTTGGTTCATTGCATTTTAGGAAAACTGGTGAACTCATTAGTCATTAACTTTAGTAAACACCTGGCAGATTAATCAACACCTTGAAGAATCTTTTTTTATCAAATTTCGAAACTGTGAAATTAAAAATGTTTAGGCTGCAAATTTCCAAAAAATATGTATATTGGACAAATTTGATTGTTTTAATAACTTATTTTATACAAGTGATGAAAATTTTGAAAAATTAAAAGAAAAATATTGTTTGCAAAAATAAAAGAAACACTCCTAAAAAGTTTTAAAAATACATTTTCTTGATAAGGGTTCCCCAAATAACTTTTTTTAAAGTTTATTGATATAAGTTTCCAAAGTTTAAAAAATAATAATTTAGTAAAATTTATTATAGATAAACACCTGACGGATTAATTAAACACCTTCAAGAACCCCTGTATCAAATTTCAAGTGTGGAATTAAAAATTGATTGCAAATTTCCCAAAAAAAAGAGGTTATTTTAGACCTGCTTAACAAATTGATTGTTTTCATATTTTATTTTGCGCAAGTGATATAAACATATTGAAAAATTAAAAGAAAAATGTTGGTCAAAAGAATGAAAGAACAGGATAAGAAGCAATGATCAAAATAAATTACAAAAAAAATACATTTTCTTGATAAGGATATGCAAATAACTTTTTTAGTCTGTATTCATTCACCCTAGATTTTTTACTAAAAAGTTGACTTCCACAAGTTTCTAAAATTAAAAAATTATAATTTGGTAAAATTATTTTTAGCCCACTAATCACCACCAAAGAGGGCGATTGGAACTTTTGGGGCAAACTTTAATCAGTCATAACTTCCGTAAAAAACATTATAGTCCAAAAAAGTTTAAACTGTTTGTCTTCAGGAGACCTTTCCAACGATATATATCACAAGAGCTCTCATTATAAAATAATACTTTGCGAAACCCCTGAAAATGTCTGAATTATTGAGACATTAACTGAAAATATAATTTGATGCTTCACAGCGGTTTCCTTTCTCATTATTCTTAATGAGTTTGTGTGAAGTTGTAATTGTTTTATATGTGCCAATAAATTATTGTATTACCAGACATTGCAAGACTAGCTAGCATTAAGTTTGCTGGGTTACTCAAATCCATTTGATGTTATTGATATATGTTGATAGGAGAAGCTTTAGTACACATTTTCCTCACATTTCTTATTATTACTCTTTATTTTGGCTAAGCAAAAAAAAAGTGTTTCAGCTTTCACCAAAGTTGTAACTTGTTGACCCAGAGATTAGGTTGTTTTGATATTAGCTGAAAGTTACTTCACCGAACAGTTAGTCAGCTCTATAAACTGATTGGTGAATTCAGTAGTTCGTGTCATCGCGTCACTAGCACTTTATTTTCAAGTTGTGTTTTGTGTATTAATGTCACCTTAAAGGTACTTTATATTGACTATCATGACTTTGCAATCATTTTGTATCAGTGAAAGTTTCCGTGACAATATTATGAAGTGTCGCAATCATCCACCATTTTGGAACAAAACTAAATTTAAAATGTTCAAATATTTTTATTGTTTTTAAATCTAAAATTTTGATGTTACGTTTTTTGATGTTAGTATATGAGCTTCATTGTCAATAGTATTAAAAAAACTCATTACAGAAGACTATTGAAGCACTCGTCCGTAGATTGTGTTTTTAATCACATCAAATCACAGATCATACAACGTGTTAAATATGTATCTAATTGTGTATTTGAGAAGTTCACAATTAATAGTACGAGACTTCAGTAAATTTTGTAATTGCTGTATTATAGAAAAGCGTAAAATGTATTTGCACTTCTATAACTGACATTATTGACGTAATATTTGCAGCATGTACATTCGAAATGGCGACAAAAAGAAACCAGATAAGTAAATTATATTTAAAAAAAGAAACTACAAATGTTCCCGTGGACTTAAAAAAAAGCGTTAACGTTAAGTATGTTAGGTAGTCAATAGCATAGTGTCAAGTATATCTTAAAAGTAAAACATGAATGTAGTGTTATTGGAACGGATCTAACAGGTATGCTTTGTATTGTTAAATCAATTGTTTAGTTACTTCTGTTATTTTTTTGCTCTGTGTTGTTCGGTTGCTTTGCCAAACAAGCATATGGGTTGACAATTTTCATGGTATTTGTAAAAATAACGCTTCCATCCTGCTAATTGTAAAAATAAATTAATTTATACGTTTCCACCAGTTTTAATTACTTTCGCTTGTTTAACAATACAAAGTGATTGTCGATCGAATTGAAGATTTTAGTCTCAATTAATTTACTTCTTCCCTCCCTTAAATTTTTTTGTAATTAAATGTGATTAAGTCTTACGTATAACTTAATGCTTCTGTTTCTGTGAATATAAGTTTTATTTTCCGTGACGTGCGTGTTGACATATTGTTTCCTAATTTATACCAGACGCGGTGTTATCTGAGTAAATTGGTACTTGTAGAAATTAATGATGAAATGTAGAAAGTGAAAGCAACAATATATATATCATACAAATTGTATATATATTTTACTAACAGTTTATATGTATGTTCGCTCAAACTCTCCTACAGTCCTATTAAATAACGATACAATTTCACGATCATCGATGGCAAAATTTCAGATTAAAATAGACGCCATACATTATGAAAGAAAAGGAAAACAGATTGTTAAAAGAGCGAATATATTCATAAATAAAATAAAAATAATAGAAAGTGACTATATCACGTTTATTCTTCGTCCTCAAAAATTATACAAATGTCCGAGAAACTCACGAGGAGAACTGTATAGAGGTTTCATTTCTGCTGCATTAACGCAATTGTATAACTTTTACTGGACGCATCGATTATTGATCATATTTTAAAATGGCAGCCTTATGGTATTTTTTATACAACTCGTCTCCCTTCACACAGAATTACCACCATCATACGTTTTTCTACAATTCTGTTTCACTTATAATCATGTTTTTTAAATGAAAAAAAAAATTGTAAAATAAAAATTGTATTCGTTATATTTAGGTAATAAATATAAGCAAAAAATGTGTATTTAAATTCAAACCTTTTACCATTATTTTTGTTGCAAAAAAGGTAAGTAAAAGAAATACTGAATATTTTGGAGATTCACAGCTGTGTGGGATGACAGCTGATATTTATGAATACGATAGTGTTATGAAAAAGGGGCTTTTGAATGTCAATACCTCATGACAACTTCAGGGATTTTTGATGTTTACACTTGTGTGTGTCCAGTTGAGCCGGCTAGGATAAAATAGAGTCCAATTGCCCGAATAGCTCAATTGGTTAGAGCGTCCGATCAGAAAGCGGGAGACACGGGTTCGAATCCCGTCTCGGCAACGTTTTTTTCTTCGAACAAAAATACTTTAGTGGTTTAAAAAAATAATTGTTCGTTCCTGACTGGATGGAAAAAGATGATTTTGATTATATGGTTCACGCAGGATTCAAGAAGTAGTTTAACTTGAATCATCAGTGGTACAAAGAACAAGTTTTCTAGTTTGCTTATTCACATTTACAAACAATGGTGTCAGTAAATAAAAGACACTAAATAATAAATAGGAAATTTATATAAATACAAACATTACAAAAATACCCACAGCGTTATTTTAATTAATAATTACAAGGTTTGAGATCATAATAGAAGAGACACTAAATAGTAGCATTTTAAGTTTAAACGATTTAAGTTGCCTGTCGTAAAAATAAGAAAGGCATTCAAAGTTGAACTATGTATACATATTTAATTACATCACAATTAACTATCTATCAAATTATTTTATACCACATAGTGGTAACAATACAGCCACAGTTAGAAATGGCCGATCTACCTGAGACTCTAAAAATTGCTAGTTAATTATTTTCCCATGTGGTAAACATAGGAGTTACTTTAGAAGAATTTATTAATAAATAGTAGTATACAAGTGCAGTCTCATGATGCGAACATACCTATAATTTGTGACTTCGTCTAATCGGCATTTAGGAGAGTCACGCTAGGCGAGGTCCGATCCCTTTTGCTCTTCTTGTTTTTCGACTTTTCTCTTTTCCTCGAACTGGACGATGAATCACTCGGTGACGAACCATTGGAATGATCTTGCAACATATCTCTTAACGATATTATGTCTCCGTCCTCTTCCCCTTCTATGTCTACGGTATCCGACGATTCTGCTTCGTTGTTCTTCTTGGGTGTGCCTAGTTTAGAAAACGAGAAAAATTGGTAATAAGTTTGCGATGAGATGAAGTAGAATGTTATAACTAGACTTGAGATTTTTTAGAATCTATTCTTATTATGAACAATCAATATTTAACTTCTCATATTTCATTTGTACAATTTGGCAAGAATCTTTGTTTCTAGTGTTCAATTTATGTGGGTATTGTTTGGATGAAACAATCAGGAATAAGCAAGAAAAACAAAAAACAATGAGATACATCAAATCACATTGTTTGCTGAGTATTTAAACTTTGTTCTTAACAATACTTATTTTTTCTTTCAAGGGACAATTTGTCATCAAAAATTTGGACTAAAATCGATGCTTTAAAAGGGATGAAAAAAGATCTGATACACTGAAGTACATACATCAAATCTCACAAAATTAAAATAATTGAAAATAATTTTCCTAATTATATTATAAGATCAACTGGTGTTGCTCACTCACATGACTTTGTCTCACATAAAAAAAAATAATAATAATAAATTAATAAAATATGTAAAAAGTGAAGTTTAGCAAGTACCTAGAGTAAGAACTTCTTGTCTAGTCCATTAATTCCTCTATATCCTATGCATTTCCATCGAACCAGATATTTAATGTTTTAATGTTAAGAGTAGTAAGACGCTTCAAAAAATGGAAGTAGCTTTGAAAAAATGATATAAAAGTATAATTTATGTACTTACGTACTTTTGTTGGATTCTTTAAAATGTCGATGGCAAATTCGATAGTTATTATACACTTTTGGAGGATCAAGAGTATCAATACATAAGTCAATTCAGGGTTACTGCATGCCTTAATCCGTAAACTGAATCGTTCCGGTTGTTTTTTCTGGAGCTCGGAAAGTAACAACGCATGGAGGAATTTGGAAAAAAAACACATTGTTCTTTTATATGTTTCTGCCATGGCCCAAGTCTCCGATCTGTATGTGATTATTGACGTCACTACATTGTTGAAGATCTGTACTTTAATTTCTTTTGGGATTTCTTTTTTACTTAGAAAATATTGTTTAATACTATTAAACACTTTGCCTCCTGCTGCTGCTATTCTCTTCTTCACCTCTTCCTCCAGTCTACCATCCTGCAATATGATTGATCCCAAATACGTGAACCTTCTAACTTTCTCCGAAGTCTGAAATGTGCTGTCCATCTTTTCTTCCTATAACCATGATTTTCATTTTTTCTTCGCTTATCCTCATATTTATCTTTCCCAGTGCACCCTTGTAGATCTCCAAATATTATTTTTCATATCATCTGCATAACATATTTCCACTACTTCCACTCCATTCATCTTCCAGCACCCTATTTCATATTTTTTACAGCACAAGCTACCACCATCACTAATTAACTTTGTCATATTTTGACAATGGTAGTGACAGATTTGTCACTACCATTGTCAGTGTCATTTGTCCTGATTTGTTTTTGCGACCAGGGAATTCTTTTTCCGAATTTTGAAACCTATTTTTCCTTACGTTATTGCTCTGGATGCCAACCCAAACGTCTTTTCAGATTAGAACGCTCAAAAGAGTTCCCCTATACCAGTGTCAGGAAAGAGAGCCAAAAACGATCTGTCTGCGCCTGTGCCCGTCGTCATTTATCTGTGTCCCAAAAAAGCGAATCTTCCAGTTCCAATCTAAGCAGGGAGGAGCTCACACAGATGATGGCATTTCTGATGGGATGAAAGAGAATACTCCATACTTCCCCAATAAACAAGATGTGAAGGATTTTGTGAGAGATTTCGATCTCCCGAAGTCAATAGCCGAAATCCTGATTTCCATACTAAAAGAATGGAATTTGTTGGACAAATCCGTGCACGTTACAGAGAAAGTGTTGCGAAGCTTCTTCACAGAAGAGGAAGACCTGTATTTTTGCCACGACATCCAGGGATTGTTTGAAGAGATTGGAATTTATTTCGAGCTAAATCAATGGCACCTGTTTACAGACAGTTCCTCTAGCAGCTTAAAAGTGGTACTTCATAAGAGGAACCAGTACCCCTAAATCCACATCGCGTACTCCACCCATCTCAAGGAAAACTATGAACTTGTGAAGATCTTGCAAGAAAAAGTTAATTACGAAGATCATAACTGGGAGGTCATTGGAGACTTCAAGATGATCTTGTTTCTCATGGGCCTTCAAGAAGAAACTGGCAGCGACGAGAAGAGTTTGCCATCGGTAAGAAGAATGTTAAATGACATATCCAAAATTGTAATGCCACCCTTGCAGATTAATAAAGCAGTTTGTTAAAGGGCTTGACAAGGAATCTGAACCATTTTTTAAGACTCTTTAAAGGGCGTTCCCTAAGCTGTCAGAAGCTTCGGTTAAAGCAGGTATTTTTGTAGGGGAACAGATTTAAAAAATCATGAAGTCTGAAGAATTTGCTCAGAAGCTCAACGAGAAGGAAATGGCAGCTTGGAGCTGTTTTATCGCCATGACAGAACGATTTCTTGGGAACCACCAGGTGCGGTACTTCTAGCAACGGGTCAAGATGCTTGCAGTCTCTTTCATTCGCATCTTGGGAAATTTAAGGGCAATATGGGCGACTTCTTGCAGGGACAAGATCTAGATCGTTCATAGGAAAGGGGAAAAATGGTGCCAACACAAGAAAAGTGTGTATATCTATACACATATACCTCATTGAATATTCGAAATTAGACAAAAGATGGGTTGGCGAGAAAGTAGAAAATGGTATATACACACTACTTCAAGTTTTTTCACCAACAAAATGCGATTTTATGGTGCAACAAAAGTTTTTCTTCAACAAGAGTTAAAGTATAGGAGAGAGAAGTTTTCTTCTCCATTATTTTCTATTTTGCTTGTTTCATTTAAGTGCGAAATTGTTCCATTCATAGCAGTAGAAACGTATTATCTGATTCTATATTCATATGAAATTTCAAATTTATTGAATGTAAGCTTTTATGTAACTACTAATTAGTTTTATTATTGCAAGCTATTTTATGATCATTGGTTTTACTTAAGACAAAGAAGGTTTGAAAAATCGGAAAATCAGTTCCCTGACCGCAAAAATAAATCAGGACCTACTATTGATTTTCTTTCATTTTAGGGTAGAAGGAACCATTCCCAAAAATTAAAAATTTGTTGCCTAGTATAATTTAAGATCCATATACTCTAATTTGTTCCAATTAAAACCCTAAATTAATGAAAGAATATTTTTTATAACTCTTAGGCCCAGTTGTATAAAGCATTGTTAACTTCATGTTAAGTTAACAACGTTGTTAAGCAATCTGATTGGACAATTCAAATTTGAAAATTCAAAATTCTCTAACCTGATTGGCTAATCGCATTGTTAACTCCGCCATTTTTGATCTTGAACTTAACTATGCTTTATGCAACCGGGCCTTAATGTGTAAACTACTCAACAGCGTAACATTTTCAGGACTCACGATTAAGTTGTCATGTATTTGTTTTTTTGAAACAATTGATGGTTCGACACTGTTGTAGTTTGTCTCTGATGAAGATGAGAATAAATCATCAAAACATTAGCATGGAATATTTTTTCCGCTTATTCCCGATTGTTTGATTAATTATATTAAATTTGTCTGCACTGTGTTCATTTAGATTTGAGACATATTTAAATCCCTATGTAAAATCAAAGATTATAAACGCATTTGTTCAATAAAAAATTACATCTAATGCGCTGTTCGCTTTCCCTAGAACAATTACCAAGGTTGAAAATATTGTCCCATATTTTCAATAACTTAATTTTACATGTTAAATATGGCTTTAGCCATATATAAAAGCTAATTTTTGATTCATGCCAAGGCTCATCAAGCCTTCGCAATCTTCTTACAAACCATCGCTAAATAATTTTATACAGAATGTTCAATAGTTACGTGTCTTTTACCTTTTTAGTTTTACCTGAGGAATCCTATTCTGTCGAAAAAGGCATGCTCTACGTAACTATTGAACACTCTGCATAAAATTATTCTGTAACAATAACATAAAATAAGTAGGCATATATGAATAGTAACTTGTTTGCAAAGTTTAGTAAGAAAATTCCTTGCGGAGATTGATTAAAAATGAACTTTTGAGTGCCATAACTTCTTTCTCTGCATATTAACGAACGCATATTTTTTGTAGCTTTTTAAAACCCTAAATCTATAGTCAACTATTTTGGCTACAGATGTTTGTGTTGTTCTAGCTAAGAAATATATAACTGTCTAACAACTTTTTCCTTTGCAGGAAATACAGTGTGGAATACTCTTGGTCATGAAAATATACAGTCCTAAAAATAGTTTCTGAAAAATGCTCTCTTTCTAATCAACTTTAGAACAGTGGGTCACCTTGCGATACCTTTTCCCTTTTTGTTGCCATTTCTGTCTTTTTTCTTCCGGCTGCGCTTCTCATTTGAATTCCAGTCCGCATCGTCCTCGTCGTCACTTCCCATCCCGGAGAATGAAGAGTTTTCTCGCTCCTTATTATTGTTGGTCACCCTGCGGACATTTCTCGAACGGCTGCGACCCATTCCCATACAACTTTCCAGGTGGGGCGCAAATCTAAGATTTTTTCATGTTATATTATTTCGGAATCGGTACTGGAGCAATTTAGAGTACTGACTCTTACTAACTTTTTACTGTTATAAACCCAGTGGTATAGTAATGCAAAACTTTTTTTTAACCCCTTAACGAACTAACCGGTTGTAAATTTTCTCAAATTTTTGGACTTGCCACGAGATATCTCGTCAATTATCTTATTTCTGGACTTCCACGAGATAATGCTCACACATTATCATTATTATTATTAACTATTCACATAGATAAACGTAAGTATAAGACCAAGATGAGATTTGTTATTCTTGAGTTACTTTTGATTTTTTTGCCACACTTCTTTGATTTATTATTATAACCCAGTTATGGAAGATCATTATACTTATGAAACTGACAGTGAGCAATCCATTAGTGATGATTCAAGCTCAGATGATTTTAGTGATGATAGTGACAGAGAAACACTAAAGGACTCTAGGCAATGGTGCAAAATTGCTGATTCCTCGATCCCTTCACTTTCCATTCACTGGGACAACAGGACTAAAAATTCCAGGAAATATTGAAAGTAATGTAATGAAACAAATATATTTGTTTATATTTATATTCTGTGTCTCTACCGGAAGACAGAATATTTTTGGTTCTATGCAAATTGAAAGGAGCGATGAAGAAGCCTGAAGATTATTTATATTGAGCTAAGAATCCACTTCAGAAGACTCCATTGTTTACTGAAATCATGGCTTTCAAAAGATATAAGAAAATAAAACAGTATCTTCGCTTTGCTGATAATAATACATGCGATACAAACTCTCATCCTAATCCCAAATTGAATCAGATTTACCCTATTTACTGGAACATCAAGAAAAATTGATGAGTTTTTTTGCTCTACAAAGGGGGACTGGGATGGGTGCAATATATACCATTGAAGAGATCAAGATTTGGTGTAAAGTACTTTATGTTACATGAATCAAGTACCGGGTATGTGTGGAGGTTTGTCATTTATGTTGGCAAAGGAACACAATTTAAATTTAACCAGGAGTTCAATAATTTTCCAATATCTTCACAGGTTGTAGACTGCTATGGTACACAAGTTGAAGGGAAAATCTGTGCGTATCGTAAACAGTTTTTCATCATAGATCCCGAAATTCAGATTAGCTATAATTAAATCAGTGACTAAATATCATCCTGAAATTCCTCAAAGCAGAAATCCCATAAATATAAAAAATAGGAAAATATACATAATAAAAATAGGGAAGGTTAAAAACATTTTCAATCATCGTCACTACTGTCATTTCCATTCAGGCATATTGCACAAGTGTATGAGCTATGCTCTGGGCATATTGGTCGTTGACAAGAACGGTAACATTTTTTTGTTTTCGTATTTTCACAATTTTTGTTATTGAATTACGAAAACTTAATGGTAAGGTCCAAATCCTTTTTAATCAACCTATAAGATGAGGTTTTATCGAAAAGAATGCGAGTTCCTTCAAGTATATACGTCTGTCTTCAATGATACCGTTATTGGTTTTACATATAACTGTTAACACCACCAATGTTCATCATAGAGAAATAAATGGTAAGTCGTCATCTGCAGCTGATCCTTGACATTGAGTATAAAGTTTTCATTTCAGCTACAATGTCCACAATCCCTTTTGTCAAGTTATAAAATGTAATCATTTGGGGCTTCGTTTCGTTTCCAGTGTTTTCGTCAATTGCATCATTGTCATGCATGGAAGTCAAAAGAAGTACATTCAGTACATCTGGAAACAATACCAGTATGTTGTTTCCAGAAAAAGCAAACACTACTAGAAACGAGTCGGTGTTTGATAATTAGCAGTTCCAAAGGTATTTCCCTTTTATTCTTTCGGAAAAGTCCCAACAATCATTATCTTATGATTATCTATTAGATCATTTGCCAGAGGAGTAGATGTGAAATATTTGTTCATAGTTATTTTGGGCATAGAAAAAGTTCTCGAATCAAAATCTTAATGCCATATTTTGCTGGTTTGTTTGCCATGTATTGCCTAAACTTGCACCGACCATGAAAAGCCTCCAGGACCTCATCAACCGTTCCATATTCCCCTATTTCATAAATTCGCCTTACAGCTTTCGACAAAATTATCACATTGATTTCTAATGGGGGCTAGAATGTGTTTACGACTATTTCTGTTTTTAAAATCGTTGAACTGCAGTGCTCATAGTAGTGTAAAATCTTCTGTTCGGCATTATTGCTCGGAAACATTCAAGACAATTTCCATCTGTCCAAAGTTCGGTTATATGGATACGTTGGCTTTTCTTCATGTCAGGTATATAAAGAAACCCTAACAGTGCGCTTATTTCGACGAAGTCTGTATCAGCACAATCTCTTTCTCGGCTATAATGTTTGCGCATTTCTCTCAAATACGTATTAGTGTAATTGACAACCTCTTGACAATCTTAAACAAAGATCATCTTCTATAACCATTTCGGACTCGGAAGCAGATTGTTCTCTTTCTGTGTTTAGCACTTCATGTTCTATCTGTTTATGTTACTTACTTGTTCGTCAAACCTATCGTTCTGTTCATTGAAGTTTTCAATTTGCTCATTTTGATCTAAATTTCAGAGATAATATTGATTACTTTTTCAATTCTAAAATATGCCTTTATTCTTCTCCTGATCTGCCAACAAAAAGGCAAGTTCTACAACTATCTTACCATTGTTCATAACGATATTCAAACAAAAACTATTAAAATTATAATACAGAAAGTACAGGCAATGATAAACGGTTTGCAGATAACGTACCGCACAAAATCGTTGTGAATACTGACAAACTTCTAAGACAACAAATGCTTATATAAGTTATTTGCCCACACGCCTGAGGTAGAGGACAAACAATAGGAAAAACCCAGAGAAGATGCAAACTCAGCACGAAGATACAGAAAAAATATTAAAGTATGTCCTAGTATTAACTTCTGCATTGTACTACGAACCTAAACAAACAAATACAGTTACAACTTAGACAATTGAGTACTTTTTAAAAACATAAATATTGAAGTGAAAACCTTAACTGGCGCAGTCAGTAGGATTGGTTAACACGATTCACGGCAAAATCTGAGAAGACGTGGTGTTTGTCAGAACTTCATGACCAAAGCAAAACAGGAAAGGCAAAGTAAACTCAAGGTGTCAAAGTCCCAAATTGGCGAGCGCATCAACCCAAAAATTGGATGAAAGGATCTATCTCCTATGTGCAAGCCCAACCCTGAATTGGACGAAAGGATCTGTCTCCAACCACCAACCCCGGTCATCGGATAAAATTTCCCAGAACCACCAGAAACAAGAAAACGCAAACAAGAAAACAACGCAGAGTAGTATTGTTACTGTGAATAAAATTTTGCTTATAAGTCGTAAATCATAATTATCGAGAAAAATTGAGAAATTAATTAGTTTGGTTCAAAATTTATCACTCAATATGCCATGCACAAGTTCATCCTTTACTATGATGGTAAATGCCACTGAGGTAAATCCCATACCTAACTTTGATGGAAACACCATTGTATTACCATTAATCATCGAATCTTGCGAAGATCTCATACAGACTTACTATATGCAGATAATATAAATAACATAATAAATCCATTCATAAATAAGATCATAGAGGGAAAATTTGTAGGAGAACCTCAGAATTTAATTGCATTATGAGAAGTAGCAACGTGGCATGACATAAAAGCTTGCTTACAACTAAATTACTCTGATCAACGTTCAGAAGATTGTTTACTAAGAGAATAAAGAAAATCCGTACTCATTAGGCAATAGAGTTAGGGATTCATTAAATACCCTTTTGACTAAAATCAAATTAACAACAGAACACCAGGAAAGAATTCTAAAGACGAATTTATACAAGAAGACCGCATTGCAAACTTAGTTAAGGTTATTGATGATATATCCTGAATATGGAGAGTATGGTTATTGCAAAAATCCTGCTAATTTAGAAACTGCTATGTCAATGGTATTAGAGAAACAAAGTGTGGCTTATTAAACATATTAGGAAGCGCAATTAAATTTGTAACAGGAAATTTAGATCATAAAGATGCTGAGTATCGACTTTTGTTATAAAACGATTATTAATAATGCGCAAAATGTATAAAAAGAAGTTCCGCTAATTCCGACGTCCAGGAGGAACTCGAAGCTAAGGGGCGAAGAGTTATATGCCCACACATCTGAGATGGGGCACAAACAATAGGAAAACCCCAGAGAAGATGCGAACTCAGCATAAAGATATGCAAACTCAGCACGAAGATACAGAAAGAATATAAAAGCCCACCAAACCGCTAGTCTATAAGTCATTTGTTCTAAGTATGTCAAAGTGTTAACTTCTGTATTGTTCTACCAACCTAAACAAACAAATAAAGTTACAAGTCAGTCAATTCAGTAGTTTTTAAAAACCCTTTTAAAAACATAAATATTGAAGTGAAAACCTTAACTTATATGTAATAAAATAAGGAACAGGTCAAAAAGGACACACAGTAATTCCTCTACTTTAGCAAAAAAATGATATTTGGCTAGAAATGTTCTTCAAAAAAAATAAAATATATAAAAAAAATGTGTCTTTACAACCCATCCTAGTCACCTCTTGTTTGTGAAAAATATTTTATGGAAATAAAAGGAGCATTTGGAGACTCCAATGTTATTCTATGCAATAAAGACATACACCCACAAAATGTAAAAATGAGAAAATTCTTAGAATTCCGAGAATTATTATTTTCCAGTATATAATTTGAATTAGATGAACTTCCTAAGAGTAAAAATAAAGAAGTATATTTTGAAATGTAAATCTCAATTGGTCGCACAATGAGAGAATATCTCACACCTCGAACCTCTCCATACTCAGATGCACTGTACAGGGTGTCTACCGTAGACCGTCCATTAGAAATATATGGGGAACGGATAAAGCTAGAAGTCTGAAAATTTGGATTTGAATATGGTAGGAAGGGAACTAAAAGATAAAAATATTTTCATTAAGCTGGCGGTTCCGGTTATACCGGGAGTTAACAAGAGCTTTGTTAATTTAAATAGAATGACCCCAATTTTACTTCTTTTTCGTAATCTACATTCAATTTTCAAAAACTTTCGTAATACGTTTTCCAGGCCTAAATTTAATTGTTTTCGAGATATGTATTGAATTTTTTTGCAAAAATTATGCAACCGCAACATTTTGAAAAATCGAATTTTCATAATTAGACTTATGCGATAATGTTCATAAATCATTAACCATTAGTTGAGACATTGAAGGTTTCAGAAATATGACCGGCAGGGCATTCTTAGGTACATTCTTCACAAAATTGAATTTTGAAATATATAAATATGTAATTATTCCATATACCTAAAATGTATCCTTTTTTGATTATTTAATGTTTTTCGAGCTCTTGCTGCAAACGCGATCCTTTGACAATACATTCATTTGTTGTAAATTGGGTTGCCTGCGAATTAGTTATCAATTTTGACGTTTATGTAACTTAGGTTGGTTGATTTCGTATTTAGGGTGAAAAAGTAATGCAGATTTACCATCGAGTTATCAAGGTATTTCACATGTTTAGTTCTTGACAACATTGACAAGTCCTTACTGTGTTCTAAAATGGCAACTAATAATTACTCCAATGTTGATATTATGAATTTATTGATTATTCATGGTCAATGCCAACAAATAATAAGTAGAACGTGCAGGACATTAAACGAAAAATATCCCAATTTGCCGCCACTTAATAGAACAAAATTGGGAAGGTTGCAATCAAATTTTATAAGTGGAAAAGCAACTGGAGCAATACGAAAAGCTAAACCAGTCACGAATGATGAGAACACTTTCAATGCAGAAGATTTTAAGAAAAAAACTATTTCATCCTTTTAAATTTTCACCAACTGCAGCCGTGCATCCACGAGACACAGGGCAAAGATGAAAATTCTGTGAGATGGTTCTAGTCCGCTTATAAGAGGAACCAAGATTTTCGGAAAAAATTATTTGGACCGGCGAAGCAAAATTTCTTAGAGAGAAGATTTTTAACCGACGAAATCTTCACTTTTGGGCAGACCAAAATCCTCCTGTGACGCACGATCGGAACTTTCAAAATAAATTCAGTGTCAGCATATTTTGAGAATCCAATCAAGAATTCTAATTTGTTTAGAAAGAAATGGAGAACGATTTGAACATTTTCTTTAGTAATTTATGTCTTAGATTATCATAAAAATAAGCTAAAACCACAACCACATTATTTTGTAAAGAATGTACATGTCCTGCCAGGTGTTTTTCTGAAAAGTTCAATGTTTCAACTAATGGCTAATGAAGTATATGTATATCGAATAAATATAATTATGAAAATTCGATTTTTCAAAATGTTGCTATGGTTACATAATTTTTGCGAAAAAAATCAATGTCTCCAAAATGATTAAGTTTAGGCCTGGCAAACATATTACGAAAGTTGTTGAAAATTGAATGTAGATTAAGAAAAAATATTAAATTTGGAAAAATATTATATTAAATTATTATTAAATTTAAATTCCATTTAAATTAACAAAGCTGTTATCAACTTCCAGTGTAACCGGTACTGCCAGCTGATTGAAAATATTTTTATCTTTTAGTTCCCTTCCTACCATATTCAAATCCAAATTTTCAGACTGCTAGCTTTATCCGTTCCCCATGTATTTCTAATGGACGGTCTACAGTAGACACTCTGTATATCAAAACAATATTCTCTAGTAATTGGGCAGTTTAAAATTAACAGCCGAAAACAAATTGTGTGCGATTTATTAAAAATGTGAGGAAAATCTCATATCATGACCAATCCCCCATTAAGTAAATAAAATAATCTTTTTTTAAACACTTTGTTGCAAAAAATAGGTTTGTTAAGGGGTTAATTCCATTTTCACCAAAAATTGGTGACTATATTTGGGTCATGGGTATTAACAATTTTGTCATTTGTAGGTGTTCACAATGAAACAAATTTCTTTGCTACTATCAGCGTTTCAAGCATTTTTCAAGCAATCTGTTGTTTGCATTAATGATTCCCACAATTTTTCCTTATGGTTTAAAATTTTTAAAAAAATTTAAAATAGGCGTGCAAAATTTGAAATTTAACACTTCGATAGATATAATCAGTCCTTTCTTGACACAAACATAGAATCCACTTTTAGGCAGGGAATCATTATAGAAAAAAAATAATTCTTCTAATAAATACTAATTATTTCCTTATAATTGAAAAAAATTAAATCTTTTGTAGACCAGTTAGCATAGATTTGACCTAATAGTTAGAAATATACAAATTGTACTGGACAAAAACATCAATTATGTATCATTTTCAAAGTGATAAATAATTCAAATTTATGGAAAAAAAAATTATTCAACAATTTCATATATTTCTACATTTGTATTGAAAATATTCCTGAGCTAATTGTAAAGAAAAATGTTCTAATAAACATAAGGTAAATTATTTATTAGATTTAACATGAAATATAAAATAGGAATTTTATGAAATAGGAAATATTGTCAATTTATTATTGACAAATTTAGTATTTGATTATTCAACAAAATAATCAAATACTAATTAATTACTAATTACCTTAATGCCGCAACTTGTCTGTCACAAATTGGGCAAACACAGTCTTCGGTTTTCTTCAAATTGTGGTTTCCAAATATGTCAACGTGCGGAGGTAGCGGCTCAGTCTTTTCCGGAGACTTATCCCTATCCAAGTTAAACGTCTTTGTATAGTGTTTGCGGTGCGCATCGAATAGTATTCCTAATGTTACTTGATCGATCATGGCGTTTATTAATTTCTCAGAAAGCGTACGTAGCTGAATTTGATCGTTTACTATGTCCCTAATGTCTTCATACCTAACTATGTCGTTGTTTACTTGTTCGACCATTCTTGAACACCTCAAAAAGAAAATTAAATTACTAACGAAACTTTTGTCCGTTCCCGTATTTAATTTAAAAACAAAAAGTTTACTTTTGACGGACACCGTACAAATCGTGACATAACCTCAACAGGATGCGGTAAACAAAAACTTAAAAATTACTTACGATACATCAATTACCTAGTTTCTATTTAGTGAACTTTAAGCTTTTGAGGTAGTGAATTACTTTTGAGCAGCGAGCGGTCAAAACAGAGATTTTCCCGATAAAAATTACCGATGTAAGTTGTGCAACGCAGCCATCATAACAACTGACAACAATGGCGGATTAAGTGGCGGAAAAAGGTGCAAATTTGAAATGTTTACAGGTTTCCATGACGATGAATGGTCAGTACATACATGACCTGCAGTAAACCCAGTGTCCACTAGATTTTACAGTATAAAGCGCGGAAAAATAAAGTATTGTTGAAAATGCAGGATGAAGAAGAGTCTGGGTGGGTTTTCGATTCCTTGGTTTGTTTTTTGAATGGACCTGTGTGGAGTGCACCTCTGGAAAGTTTCATTGAAGAAAATTCCTTAAGTAAGAATTCCATCATTTATAAAAACGTTTTAATTAAAAGAAATTAATCTTATTTAATAGTTTTTGAACCAAACGATACAGAAAATCCAGAGTATAAAAAGATTTTCAATGACTACAAAAACTTGGTATAAAATATAAATTTGTAATTCCTCCACTTCTTTTTGAATACAAGAAAAATGTTGTAGGTCGATTTTATGCTCGGGAACTTCATGGAAGATATTGGAATTACACCACAGCAATTTGAACATGCTTGCGCTAGAGGCACTCAAGGGGGAATCACTTTGCAATTTGACCAAGTAATTTTTACATTTTTGTTGTTAACCATCACATTTTTCCATAAAGACAATTTTTGAGCAAATTTGGGCCGCCAACGATTATGACATGTTCAAGAGGATGATGAGTCAGCGAAATGTTGAACTTCAGCTTCAAGCCTTGGAATTGATCGAGCAAAAGTACGGAATAACCCCGAAAGTTTTCGTCCCAGATAAACAAGAGCCACAAACCAGCAGATCGAAGACGCCAGAGGTAACTCCAAAATTGGAAGAAGAAATCATGAGAGAAATTGCAGAGTAAGTCAATAGGTGTCTTTCAAAAACTTACTTAAAGTTTATCTGTTTAGCAAATTTGACTCCACGCTGGAAGAAGAAAAAGAAGACATCAAAGAAAATTTTGGAGTCCTACTAGAAGAAAAACAAATCTTGGAAGAAAAACTACGAAAAACCATTGATGATAAACAAGTGAAAACTACAACTCCCAAGGACGAATCACCAAAAGAAATTCCCAAAACTACGACAAATGCATCTTCAACTTCGAAATCATCAACTCCTATTGCTTCTAAATCTACAGAAGTGGATAGTTTGGAAATGAAGAGAAGACAAGAATATCTGCGCGCGCAAAGAGATAAATTAGTAGCATTGAAAAAGGAAGCAAGAAAGAAGCACCTTCAGGTCGATGAAACTATGCTTGAAACAAAACAGAAAGTTAAGGAGAGGCCGAAGTCGGCTAAAAAGGCTGCAGAATCAGTTTTGGAGGGAAAAAAGGTTAATGTAGAGCCACAAGAATTGCTCTTCAGGAAGGCTTTGGCTGAAAAATTGAAAAATGAAGTTATTTCTAAAGTTAATGACTAATAATATTTGTACTTACTTCTTATGGCTTATAAA
>JAWQRJ010000375.1:0-21970 GCA_033557515.1 Diorygopyx duplodentatus | reverse complement strand
ATAGTCAACTCATTTATAATTTTCACCTAAAGAACTGGAACCAAAAGCATGGGTCTAAATACTTTCAGCATGGCCATTGTAGTACCAAAAGACAACAGCACTGAATTAAGTGGTTCTGTTCCATTTATGGGGTAGAACTCTGCGTAAATAACGCAAAAAAAACTATTTTCTTAAGTTTCATACTAAAAATTAATATTTATTTTAAAAAACAGTATTTGTTTTCTTGTATACGTAAATAAATGACCAAATAATTTTTTTTTAACTTTACTGCTCGGTGATATTATAATGATAGCACCTCATATCTTTTTCTCTGTATATAAAAAAATACTGCACTAATTTGGCGTCCTCTGGGCTACATTAAATGTACTCTATAAGTCCAAACATGAAAAAATATAAAAAAATGAAAAATCTGCATTGCAAGGGTTAAGAAGCAGGACGAAAGTCACAGGTAAACAATCGAACTACAACTTACAATCAAACTTGCTGGGATGACTAATATGTAGTGTAAACCAAAAATGCGTAAGATATAAATGTCTCAAGTAGTGCATTAAGGCAGTAATATGTTGTTAAATTTATTTACAAATTTGAACAAAGCTTAGGTAATTGCGTATTAGCATGTAAACATGGGAAAACATGAAAATAAAGCCTTAGATTTGTCTATCATACACATGTTCAACACAATAGAACATAGTATTTCGAAACCACTTCACGACTTCCACGCCACTGCAGACCGGAATGTAGACTAAATTACAAATACACATTATCTATGGGAACCTATGGCGAGTGTTGTAACTATAAGTGTCTATTATTTTTTCTATCTAGGTCTGCATTGTTGTACTGAAAATGTGAACACAATTTAGCCCATGCTTCGAGTTCTTTGTTCTTGTACTATGTATAGAATATGAGATGTCTATAAACGCGTATGCTATTGCCATGCTTAAATTGATGCTGCAATGGTTATAAAGTTAATTAACTTTAATGTTACTAGAAATGTCAATTGCGCATATCCTAATTGATTTAATTAATTTAGTTCTAATGAGTATGGTAAGTAGTCACACATTGACCAAATTATTATCATATGTCATATAAAACTAGTTACATCAAACTCGAATTTTGAATAATATTGCAAATATTATTCCCGACTACAGTAGATTCTAAGATAATCTATCTTCGCTTTGTGATGAATATGATTGATCACTTTGGAAGGAAATTTTGCTTTGTCAGAACAAACAGGCTCGAGAAAATGAATCCATTGATTTTACCGTACTGGAAGGCAATTGAAGAATTCAAATGTCAAAATGTGTCGGATGTTTTTAATATATATATGGCGAAGGTCAGTATGCATCAATTTCGAAATCTAAAAAATATCGCCCTTCAAAACGGGCGATATTTTTTAGATTTCGAAAATTGGTGTGACCTGGGCTATTTTTAAATCGCCAGGGAAAAGACTTTTATTGATGCATTGATTAATCAGTTTTGTAAGCAGGCACATTAACACGTTTCTCGCTTTTTTATCATTGCTACGTTCAAACCGAGAAGATTTAGGCATTTACATCGTTAGTTTATTAATTGTAAGGCGTACTTCGTATTTAGATTTTTCCAAAAGCATAGTTAGTAGCAATGCCCTCTGAAGTATCCGTTGTCACTAGTTGTACAAAATTTGCTGCAAACAAGTTAATTGTTAAGTTTTTTTTGAATAACCAGGCAAACTTACGATGAGTGACTCGCAGGGTCCGAATATTTACGTTTTGGTAATCGGTTGTCACCATAAAAAGGGTTGTCGGATACGTAAAATAACCGCAAATAGCGCAACGCTTATATGTATTAACCACCCGGGGTTTTAAATTAAGTTTTCTTTCCTCCCTTTGGTACCGAAGTGCCCGGCAGGTTAGAAATTGAAGAATAAGACGTCGGACATTATAAGACGGATCGTGCAGAAGTCGGTATGAGAACTATGTGATTAGCGGACACTCACAGTTATTGGATTAATAGCTCTACAGAAATTACAGGTAAATGAAAAAATTATTTCAAATACCTAGAATTCCTATGTAATCTGAATCCTTTTTCAGATCTTCCTTTGCCCCTGAATGCCCTCCGAAAAATTCAGTTAACAGATACCAAGAGTTTATTTAATACGATTTGGGATGTCCGAAGCAGTGGTAACCTGATAAAACAATTTTTAAACGTCTTGAATTTTATTTCATGCATTTGGAAACCACATAATAAATCTTCTCACCCATCTGTCTATCTGTATATCCATCTGTTAGCAACACTTTTCCTCTTTCTATTTATTTTAGGAAAAAAAGTTCAAATGTATTTTTTTTCAAAAAAAATGCAAAAAATAAGTTCTAAACTATACTGTGTCCCAGGTTAACGTGAATAAAATTAGTAAAGTGATTATGAAAAAAAAAGTCAAAAAACCCTTGGGCATGCCATCTTTGTTTTAAAACTAGACATTTTCTTGGTATAAGTTATAACATTTTTGCATCATCTACGTCACAGGTCATCCAGCCCTTTTTTAAATGGCATCGTACGTTTTTTGAAACGGTTTTCGTTGAAATCAACTCTAAGGGTAGTAGGGCTTATGTACTAACCTGTACTAACCTATTAGTTTGATGTTACTATCAATAAATAGAAAAGATAGTAAAAATTTGAATTATTTTTATTAATTTTAATGAATGAAAAATTTTAGTTCGTTGTTTTGAATAAATTTTAAATTCCTTTGATATCATCAGAAATTGCAAAAAAAACATTTATGCAAAAAATTAAATATTAAATGCGAAAGTCAATTATAAAAATAACTGAACTATGTATTGACAACTTTTAAATAACAGAACAACGTAAAATTTTACATAATTCATTTAAGTTAATTTTAAAACAATTTTTTTTTAGTTGAATCCCGGTTACCTAAAGCCTTAAATCTGTTGGGGAAACGAAACTCAAGCTATGCTGGGCACAGAGGGATTTGCAGACAACAAAACTGAATGAGAAATACCCTTTTGTGTACAACGGAGGTTGATGAAGGTGGAGTTGATCCAGGTTTACACCATGGCAACATTTACTTTCTTTTACTTTTTTACCTGAAAGTGTAAGAGAAGTAGTGTAAGACATTCGCTAAACAAATTTATGGGTGAGATTTTGATATATCTTGATGAATTAATTACATTATTAACATGAAATATAGATCATGTATTTTGATCTAACAATAAATAAAAAAGATAGTCAAAATTTGAATTATTTTTATTAATTTCAGTGAATGAAAAATTTTAGTTCGTTGTTTTGAATAAATTTTAATTTCCTTTGATATCATCAGAAATAGAAAAAAAACTATTTACGCAAAAAATGAAATATTAAATGCAAAAGTCAATTATAAAAATAACTCACTATTCATCGGGTTATCATGTATTGAGAACAACTTTTAAACCTGAAATGAAGTCTAAGAGGGCTAGGATTTTTTGTAAATAACGTCTAATAACTTCTAAACGGTGCGACTTTGGCCAAATGTACGTTTAATAAAATAGACCGTATTTAGATAATTTTTACTTAGTGCAGGCATTAATGTTAATGACTACATGGAGTGGCATTTATAATGCAAAGGAGAGCAAGAAGTAAATTATTAGAATTTAGACCAACATGTGAAAGAATGGAATATAAGAATGGAATATAAGTATTCAATTCAATCTTAAATCTGTAGGCACTTTGGTGCTACATATGCACCAAAAATATAAGATTCTCTTTCCAATAGGGAAGAGAAATAAAGTTTTTACGAAGGTGTGGAAGTCGAAATGGAAAAAATACCGAAGGAAGATACTTCAAGGAAGAAGCAGGTAAAGCAAGCAGCAAAGAAGAAGCTATAAGACAGGTAGCAGGTAAATATAATTCATAACAAAATAAATGACAATGGAGAAAAGGTTGTGAGTTGGCAGCAAGCACAAACTAACAAGGAGAACACCTCATAGCAACTATTCTCAAATAGACCAGATACTGATTAATAAGGGAAAACAGCCATTCTATTAAGAGAACGTACAGAGGGACATCTGTAGATTCCGACCACTTTATGGCAGTGGCCACAGTGAGACAGAAAATTAAGAATAACATGAAAAACAAAACTCCCAGCAAGAATGGAATATGAATTGGATAAAAAAGCAAAGAAAAAGATGTAAAGGAAATACAAAAGTACAGTAACGGAAATGGAAAATGATATTCAAGGGTGTTGAATGAAATAAGATTAAAGATTGCATAGAAATTGCAGCAAATCAACAACCAGGTAAAATGAGAAAACAAAGAAATAAGGAATGATTAAAATAAGGAAAGGAAAGGAAGATAGAGAAGAATATGAAAAAATACGAAGAATGCCCAATAAAGTAATTAGAAAAAGCTAAGGTGAATATATAGACAAGGAAATAATGGAATGAACAAGAAAGTTCAAAACAATCAAAATACAAAACAATTTATAACAAAATGAACGAATAAAGTAAAATTCATAAGAACAGGAATGGAATTAAAAATAAACCAAGATTAATAGTATGAAACGAGGGCGCGTACAAAGAAGTATGGGAAGAACATTTTTCTCAATGGTACAGAGATTAGGCTTCATGATGAGGTGGAACCAGAGGAAGAAGATGTAACGATAGCTGAAACAAGGGAACAAACAGGAGAAGAAATCAACAAGATTATTGATGGAGGCGCGTCCGGCCTGTGAAGTCGGTAGGACGTGCGTTTTGGGTCACTCCCCCCTCCAAGAAGAGTTTTATCGTTAAAGTATAGTGACTGGTGATTTAAGAGCTATATATTCTCAATGCTCAGACACCAAATTCTAGAATTATAACTTAATCATTGTAAAGTAATTAATATAGTGACTGGTGATTAAGAGCTAATACAAGTTCAGACACCAATTGATGAGAGTCGAAATGGAAAAACACTTGGTAGAGATGTCATAAATGTAGAACTAATAAAATACGGAGGGGAGCAATTAAAAGAACAAATATATATCCCTATGAAGAATATGGAGAGAGGAAAAGATACCAAAGGAATGGCAGGTGGGCCAAATCATCACAATACACTCATCACTCTACTCAATGTGGCCTACAAAATATTGTCAACACTGATCCACAAGCCATTACTAATAAATATAAAAAATAAAATAGGACAATGTTAGTATAGTTTCACAACAGGTAAATCCACGACGCCATATTCGCAATTAAACAGCTTATAGAGAAAGCCTACGAATATAATCTAAAAACAGAAATGATTTATGAATGCGTTAAAGAAATGGGAAAAGACAAAAAGCTAGGCCGATTAGTAAATATGACAATGAAGACAACAATAAATGTTAAATGCAGCAAAAGGCATAAAAACAGGGAGTTTTATAACCAAAAAGGAAGTGAGACAAGAGTGAGACACGTTTCTTCTTTCTTCTTTTCAATATAGCTTTAGAACATGTCATGAAAAATATATGTAAGAGGGGGGGGGGGGGCTAAGTTGCTAAATTGCTTGGGACTAAATTGCTTACGCTGACATTGTACCCATCACGCAAAGAAGACATATAATGAAAAGGCTGCTAAACGAAGTAACGGTAGAAGGAAGGAAAGATAGCTAATGATGCGTTCCAAAGCTTTAGGGAGCACTGATAATATCGAAATTGGGCGAAAGTCGGAGTTATTATTAATTGCAGACCCCTTAGGCACAGGCACAACATGAGGAAGTCTCCATATGTCCGAAAAACTGAAGACTCCAAGGAAAAATTAAATAGGTGAGTAATTGGTGCAACTATCACATCCAAAATGGGCAACAGTTGGACAATGCCAATTTCATCAGCCCCGCTGCATTTCGACTTAATTTGAAGAAACGTGCTTTCCACTTCCTTAAAAGTGGTCATTCTAAACGAAATTTGCTCATTTGGAGTACGGCCTTTCAAACGGTTAATAGAATCCAAAGTATTAGCATTTGTCAGAGAGTCTATGACAATTGGAGGGGAAGAAAAGTTCGTTACAAGTTCCTCACAATCTACCGAATAATCAAAAGTCTCCTTACGCACACCAAGATACCTCACAACCCCCAAATTAGGTAACCTTCACGGATGAGGTTAGTTGGGCATTTAATAAATTTTGCTTTTGCACAATTATCTTGTCCGCCAGTCTCTATTCTCTAATTATCTACATATTTCTATTTTCAGAGATTATATGTGTATTCATAAAGTTGAAATCAACCGCCTGCCTCTATATTGCCAAAGAAATTATTGAGATCCTTCAGGGACATAAATTGCTTAAAAATCCGAAGGTGATCCGAATATAGAGTATCTACGGTTTTAACTGTATCTACATTAATAACTTAATGGTATCATCAAAGCTAACACATTTTTTATGAAATTGGAGCACAACTCAAACTCACTTGAAAGATCATTCAGAGCTAAACACAACGTACGCTTGATGCCAAAATGCACATTAAAATCGCTAGTTAGTATAATTCTATAGCGGTTAATAGCTAGATAGAATATTCAAAAATTAATCAAAGTTACCAATACGAGAGCTATATACGCAAATAATAATGAGATAGAGATTATGGATCAGAACGCCATGGATAGATATGTTGATTTCTTGAAAATGAAATACACGACCATTAATCTGGTAGCCGTTATACCCATTCCATGGACTTAAGTGTGGAACATAATATGCTATGGTTGAACGCACGGCTAAAGTCGCAGCACAAGAGCTGTAAGGTTCCCATCGTCAGTAGTGCAAAAAACGTCATCTGTAATATTTGCGAGTGGTGCAACCATGATGTGGTCGAAACCAGATTGGCATGCAGGCAGAATATTGTTTTTATATACAAAACCACGAAGCTAGGACTCAAAGCATTTGTCAAAAAGCTTTACCATTACTGGGCCTATGGTTACAGGCCGGAGATCTTCGATTGCTTTCACATGGCGACTCATTAGGAATATACATTACCACAGCGGACTTCCAAGCAGTAGGGTTACACAGCATGTTCAATCCAATAATTAAGTATATGAACGACATAGCCTATCTTCCGACTTAAATCATCACTTCCGAAAGCATTACTCTTGATTCCGTCCAAAGCACATAGATAATTATCAAATCCGTATGCAGATCTTTAGCAAATCATGTATAATAAAAGATAATATACAGTATAACATACAATTAGTGCAATTATTATAAAGCATCAAGCCCCAGTTTCTTCAGAAAGTATTCTTGCCACTCACTCATATGCTATACAATATTAGAAAGTAATTTATGCCGCCATCAATTCTAACGCAACTTACGCTGCTTACGTGTTACGACTTACGGCGATGGTTGAAATAATCTCAGCCCATCTTCATTTAGAAGCCATAAAATTCCAGGTTTCCGCACCAAATCAATTATGAAAATGATATTACATAGTCATTGCACATGAATCGCTCTGTGTAACATGACACTCCAACGTTCTCGCTTTCACGTTGGCGTTAAGCACTTTTACTCTTATTTCACCGTGCGGCTCGGGTAACGGTCGCAATCGGTGCCGTTGCGCTGTTGCGGTCCTGGATATCGGATTCGCGTAAACTGAAGAACCGACCGATCAATGTGTGAAATCGAAGTTAGCCATGGAGAGTTAACCATTCGTATTTCGACATTCGTCCAACGCGACCGTCCATAGACGGGTTGATTCGATCGGCCCGGCCGTTTAGATTTTTAGACGCATTCCACCTACGGAACGGTCGCAATTGAATTGCAAATGTTCTCTCTTTGCGAGCCATTGTTAGAACGAACGTCCGCAAACGTAACGTGGAGTTTGTTAAGCTCGACGTAAGGTAGGGCGTTTGCGGTTTTGTATGGGTTGTAGATTTTGATCTTTGACCGATTGTGTTTTGATCTTGTCTCGGTCATTGAAAAGATCACGGTGCAATGTATGCATGAGATCGTTATTGTTTACTTGTAAGCGATTGTAGCTACACATGGGTGTTTGGCTTTAAATGTCATAAATACGAGCGCAAGCATATCAAAGATTCTCAATTTTCCAAAATTAAAAAAAAATAGCTCTTAGTCTTGGATAAATAAAAAATATCCTAACATTACTTTAAAATCGGTTTCCCTTCTTATCTTCGTAAAAAAAATCGGTGAAATCTTACTTGAACCGCTTCATTGACTTTTTCGATCGACGTACTCTTCGAGCAGTGCACAAGTCAAAAAAGAACCATTGATATGACCACGATGCCCTTGCGGTTTACGCACGAACACGTTATCTGTGTGATAATACCAAAGATTCCATTCTCTGATGGGACCTTTCAAGATTAGCTTTCTCCCTGCAGGCCCCTGATTAGCACTGTTGTTTATGCTCACAATTAAGTTAATTTAATATTTAATTGATATGCCTTTGATATTAGTTAAGATAGCAACCAATAAATACGACCGCCATTCCAATTTAATAACATTTTCCAACATTCCACTCCAATTATGTTCACATTATGTATTTTACTCTTTGCAAATTATATAGTTACTTTGAACAATTTCTTTACATTATTAGTTTTCTGCTTAATGCACAATATTTGAAGTTAATCGTGTTTCATATATCCATTTCTAAGAATTTCACTTAGATTGCACTTAATACAAAGGAAAAGTGGTCAGTTTGTTTTCTAGTTTCGCTTTCATTTGTTAAATAAATATAGATAAATTAGTGCCGTTTACCGTACACGTGAAATGCGTTTCTAGTAGAAACGTATTATAATTTACATCCCATAAATTTATCGTTAAGATCACAGCAATGCGGATCTTGGAACATCTTCACACCTATAGTCCATATTGGTTATTATTTATAGCTATAGTATTGCAATATTAATTTCGTTTGAATGGATTTGGAGAAAGTAACTTAACTGCTTTGGGAAGTGTGTATAATTTCCCAAACAACTTTTTCTACTCGTCCATATCTGACATTGACTATGTTTCATAACCATATTACCTAATAACAACACACAATAATATCACAATGCTTTTCATGGTGACTATAAATAATATTTTAATTTAATTACAATATGGCTAAAATTGGCCTTGGTCAATACTTCCTTAAAATGCGGAATGCAATGGAATTTCTTTTTGTTTGACCTGTAATAAGAACTTGGGTAATTATCTACATTTACAATAAGGTTTTATACTTTCGTTTATAATAGAATGCCAATTTAAATTCGTTAATTTCAAGGCGACAATTGTTGGAGGCTACAAATTAATCTGTTTGCAGTAGTAATTTTGTATTGTATACAATAGTGTGAGTGTAAATACATCCTGTTTAAATTCGTTATATTTCGTGACATACTTGTCCTTTAAAGTAATATGAAAGAAAAAGTGCCACGGAGTTTCACGATTGTCTGCTATTTTGTGTTTTAATTTACATTCAAATATTTTGGTGTACTTTTCTTTATTCTACCACTACTTGTACTTGAACTGTCAGTACTTTGTTAATAGGGGGAGGAGAGATTTGCGTCTGTCCTTAGACGATTTGTTATTTTTCTTGTCGCTATTCTTTTGTTGGTTGTTAGACTTTTGCCATCAATTCATTTTTTTATAATTCCATTATTTTTTCCATTTTGCAGTTCTGTTGTTGTTATTATCGTTATTTATTGTTTCTTTTTCCCTATTAACAAATGACCGAGCGAATTGTTTTTCTTATAAATTAACTATTTTCAGAACTTAACCATAAATACAGCAATACCAAATGACAGAACAGCTGTATTAAAAATCATACGCCGGGTAGTAATGGGTGAATCTAGAATTATTGCTTGTAATGTTTATTTAAATTGTTCTGCTTTATTTATGTTGTTCTCTTCTTCTATTATTCTTGATTCATACTTGTTATTAATCGAATTATCTTTCATGTTTACTTGTCTTGCTATATTTTATTTGTTATTTTCTTATCAGTAGTTATCATTTAATTTTTCAATCTATTGTTATTGATTTTTTCATGGTTGTTATTGTGGTTGTTTTGTTAGTTTTTAGCAATTAAATTTTCTATTATTCTTTGCTGGTATTTTTTTTCATTCTTGTTATTGTTGCAATTATCTTTGTTGTTTATTAGTTTTTTTCGGCCCTGCTATTGTTTTATTCATTAATACTAGTTTTATTGTGATACACACATCGTACTAAGTTAATGCGATTGCTATATTTAGTTCCTGTTGTAAATATTTTGTTAGTGAGTTAATAGGTTTAAAATTTTGTTAATAGCTTACAAATTTGTTAATAGTGTTTATAGCTGTGCATTATCTATATAACAATGTGAGAACTTTTCATGTTAACATTATATATGCAATTTGAAACAATGATTACGAGGCTCACGTAACATAAGAAAATATAAACTATGACAAAGAAAAAACGCACTTTTGTACATTTTCTCATTGATTCATAGTAATAAACTACAAAGACCGAAGAAAAATCCAGAGCCTATCGTAATGTTAATATTAAATTGGTCGACAGTGCAGGCCGCAATAATATTTCCCGAACATTTACTTTATTAAGTAGCGTGATGATAAAATTATTCGCCATAAAAATGATTAATGATTGGAGCACAGTTCTATTTTAAAGTATGTATGATCTATAAAAGAAATTGATGTACATTGACAGATGGCGATCTGTTGTCGAATACGCTTCGCCAACAATTTCTATAAATAATAAAAGTAATTTTTAAAAGTATTTTTTTTCTTTTGCTGGAATTGGAATAATATTTAACGTGATCGGCATATATTGAAGAAACAATATTAATTTATTCACAGTGAAGTAATGACAACAACAACAACCCTAGGTAAAATATTATTTTACTACCCACTTCACAGCACAGAAATAAAGACTGATTTATTATGTTACTTATATCGTTGTAAATACTTCACTTACACTTTTTCATATGGGTATGAAATCTACCCAAAAATTTCAATGAAATCTGAGTGCGCTCGCGGAATCCGTTCCGCTGTAAGCTATTATCCTTAAAACATTCAAAACGATGAATGGTATTTTGCAATACAATTTGGGACAAAGCAATCTACAATGTCCAAATAAAATAAGTACAGAAAACTCTGTATACATATTATTTACACTTATTCTGAATTCAAAACATATTATCAAAATTGTAATGCTACCTTGTCTTCGCTCAAGAGTTTTTGTGTTCCAATTCCTTTAGCTTATTTGCGGTTGAATTTGTAACTTAGGTTGGTTGATTTCATGTTTAGGCTGAAAAGGTAATACTGTTATCATTTGGAAATCTATTTATTAAGATATTTCAAATGTTTAGTTCTTTACAACGTTGACAAGTTCTTACTGTATTCTAAAATGGCAACTAATAATTAGTCCAATGTTGATATTATGAATTTATATATTATTCATGGTCAATACACCAACAAATAATAAGTAGAACGTGCAGGACATTTAGCGAAAAATGTCCGAGTTTGCCGCCGCTTAATAGAACAAAATTCAGTACAGCAATACGAAAGACTAAATCAATCGATGATTGGTTTAGCTTTAGGGAAAGCTAATTAATCGAAACGAATGACGAGACCACTGCCACTATGGTTTTAGCTTATTTTTATGCTAAACCAAACACATCACTTCGTGCCACCGTAGTTGATTTTGACATATCTCGTTGTTCAATACAGAAGATTTTAAGAAATTGTCGAATTTAAAAACGGATTTCATGCTTTTAATTTCGACATCTACAAGACGCAGGACAAAGACTAGAAATCTGTGAAAAATTGAAAATTGAAATATTATTTTGATGGACGAAGCGTAATTTTTTACAGAGGAGATTTTTAATTGTCGAAATCTTCACTTTTGAGCAGACCAAAATCCTCACATGATACGCGATCGGAATTTCAAAATAAATTAAGTTTCAACGTATTTTGTTTGTTGTACAACAAACAATTTCCGTATTTTATTTACGACAACATTTTAAATGGGGCAAGATATTTAGAAATCCTAAGAACCTCTGACTTTTTAAACACATTAACATTAAGTAATGATCTACAATCGTGTTGGAACCAATTAGATGGAGCCCCGACGCACTGCATTGCTCACATGAATTGATAAATGACTTGTAAGACAGACCTCACTCCAATTGATTTTTATCTATGGGATCACATCAAAAGCAATGTGTGTTCTACCTCGGTGAGCTCTCGAGAAGAATTTGAAAATCGAGCTCCAGGAGCTTTTGATGCATTAGATCCGATTCAAATTCGAAATGCAACTGTCAATGGGGTCCAATCAAGAATTCTGATTTGTTTAGAAAGAAATGGAGAACGATTAGAACATTTTCTTTACTAATTTATGTCTTAGATTACCATCAAAATAAGCTAAAACCATAACTACATTATGGTGTCAAGATCTAAACATGTGAAATATCTTGATAACTCGATTTCCAAATGATACATGCATTAATTGTTCATCCTAAATATGAAACCAACCCACCTAAGTTACATTAACGTCAAAACTAATTTGTAGAAACCCAATTTACAACAAATGAATGTATTGTCAAGGCATCGCTTATGCAGGAAGAGCTCGAAAAACCTTAAATAATCGGAAGAGGAATCATTTTAGGTATAATGAAACCTAATACCGTTTAACGAGGATTTTAATTCTACATTCGATAGGATAAAAATATTTGGTAGGTGCTATTTAAAGAGAAATCACTTTTCGTCATTTAAAGTTTTCTTATTTAAAAATTCAATTTTGTAATAAAGACATACGTTCTTTACAAAATTGAATTGTCAACGACAAAAAGAATGTCCCGCCGGGTGTATTTCTGAAAAGTTCAATGTCTCAACAACTGGTTAATTAAGTATGATCATTATCGCTTAAGTTTAATTATGATTTTTTTTGCGAAAAATTCAATATCTCGAAAACGATTAAGTTTACACCTGGCAAATGTATTACGAAAGTTGTTAAAAATTGAATGTACATTAAGAAACAAAATTAATATTGGAGTCATTCCATTTAAATTAACAAAGTTGTCGTCAACTTCCGGTATAACCGGAACCGCCAGCTTTTTGAAAATAAAAAAATCTTTTAGTTCCCTTCCTACCATATTCAAATTCAAATTTTCAGGCTTCTACCTTTATCCGTTCCTCATATATTTCTAATGGATGGTCTACGGTAAACACGTTTATACATGGAATTCATCAGAAGGATTATTATACATACCTTAAATAGATAAAAGTGCACAAAAACAAATATTCTATAGGAACTAACAAAGTTTCTTCTTATGTACTATAAAAGCGTCTTCAAGTTCCTTAATTAAAGAACATCAAATAACACTTTAAAGAGCCAATAAAGAGATAGTAACGTAGTAACTAATATAGCACAATACGCTTCTAAAACACACAAAAATTTGGACATCAAATACAATCGTAATCAATACTTAAGTTCAATGTGACATCAGCTGTGCCGGCTGTACAATAAAACCGTTGGCTTATGCAAGTGGACCAACCTGTAATACGTATAGTATTATCTTCTAACTCGTAATGTCAAATTCAAAGAACTTAACATATTCAGAATTTTTAAGCTTGGTCAAATAAATTTCATTGAATATTATATTTTTATTTGTATGTTGTTTATTGATTTCTAGGTGTTACCCTAAGTTCCGTTTGCCACGTTTTTATGGCACTGATTCCTTCACTGTCACCGTGGTATGAAATAATACCCTCGATAGTACCTGTTCTATTTGGGGGATTTAGCCCTGTGGTTATGTTAATTGTGTGTTATGTCACAGATGCAACAACGGATGAAAATAGGGGAATGCGGTATGTTAATATAGTATAGCATCTAACGCAGCTACGACTTTTATTCCAAAAAAAGCAACTAATATCTTCAAGATTATTTAACAGTTTAAAAATATTTTTTTTACTCGCTTAGTTAAAATATGTACCTAATTTCATTTCCGAAATATTGTCTATTAAAAAGCTATAGTTTGGCAAAAAAGTGTTGTAAATTATTATGAATTGTCAGTAAGAAAATACCCTTAATATAATTGACCAAACTAATATACATGTATGTACCTACATATTTGAGAAAATTTAAATCTGTTTTTGTTATAGATTGGAAATTTTTGAAGCAGTATTTGGCCTAGCGACCCCATTAGGAACGTATTTAAGTTCGTTTTTGTTGAATCTTGTAGGGTATGTTGGTGTTTTTGCCACCTCACGCATATTCAACTTGTTGGCACTAACCTACGTGATTTTTCTGTTATCTGAAACATTTGATACTACAAACAATACACAGGTAACGTACCTCATAATTTTTTCTCCACAAAATCACTTAAATTTCAGAGTACTCGAGATGTTATTTCTGTAACTAACGTGAATGTTAGGTTCAGTGCTTTATTGCGGAGACGTGCAAATCACTTACGAACGATACTCGTGTTCTGTGTAATGATAATAAGTTTCACTGCGGTATGAATCTTCTTGAGTCTAAGAAGACTCAAAACTAACTTATTCTTAAATCTTTTACCAAGTGATATGTTGTTACTTGAAGAGCCAGAATCTAATTTAATTTCTGCTTCTTGACTGACATAAACAATATTTACTGGTTGCAATAAAGCACCTTTAATAGGTTTGATCAAATAACTAACAGTATCTTCTTCATCACTACCCCCATCATCGTTGCAGTAGAACAAGAACCAATTGAATTTCGCATTTTTAACTTGATCATCATCATCGGAACTTAGTTGTTTTAAATAACTAGGAAGAATGATATTTTATACGTCGCCTTATACAAAGGTCATCTTGAGAAATTTTGCAATTAGTTTTGTAATTATATCTGTCTCAGAACAAAATTATTCAAATTTTATTCTCAGACATTCAATATTATTCAAAACCGGAAAAGAAAACTATATAAAAGAAAATTTAAGAAGTAAAGCTTTCCTCAACGGCATGTTCACAAAAAATGTTCAATATCCGGTGTAAGTGCTCGGAACAATCAATAATTATTCCTGTAATATTAAAAGTATATTATAGTAATGAATAATATGATATGTTATAAAGTGATAGGAGCTCACAAATATAAAAACTTTTGTTACTAAATACTCAATAAGGTAATTTTATATTGCAAACTGGTTTTCGTACAGTTCCTCTTTGGCATTCAAACAACTGGAGGTATACAGAAAAGGATCATTGGTTTGAAGGTGGACTGTGCAAAGTAGAAGTTTTATCTTGGGCAAAACTTGGCATATGGTGTTGCCACTTCGTTAGGTATTAAAAGTTACCAGGGAAAGTTGCGTCTTCGAACTAATATGCTATAGAGTTATCATTGAAACCTACTTTTGATCGAACAGCGATAGTTACTTGTATAATAGAGCAAGAAAGAGGAATTAAACATATAATTTTTTTCGACAATTGTTTAGTATAAGCGTTAAATTTAATACAATAAATAACTTGTAATGTTACAGTTTGAAATACTTTTCTGAAGTTATTAACCTGTCCTGTATAAGTTTAACGTCAGTTATAACTAAAGCAGATCAATGCAATTGTCAGGTATTAGGTACTTAAAAAATATAAACTGCGCACTGAATCTTTGACCAATTCATTTCAGTTTCGCAACATTTTGCAACGTTAACCCCTTTATTTCTAAACTCGGTGCGTGCTCTTTCCTTTTGCTCGACTTCAAATGGACAACTTACACGCGATGTTATGCTAAATAGTACTTGAGCGTGACCAATTCGTACCTATTAACGGCTATTAAAGAAAAATACAAGTAAAGGCAACAAGTCGTGGTTCGGAAAAAAGCCATAAACAAGTCATAATGAATGCCTTCACTTTCGACTATATTGTGCGTAACCATTTGCAGTTATTAAATGTTAAGGTTATGGAAATTTAATACAGCAGTTCGGAATACTCGGCCATCTTGAATGGAAACTTAAATTCAGTACCTACAATAACACCTTCTTGAGTAATAACTTCTACTTCACAGAATTTCTGGATAATACAGGGCCCAAGTAAGTTTAGTTTCACATATTATTGGCACCTTGTAGGCGGATACATATGTTCTCGATTCTTCCATCTAGCATTCGTTAAGCAGCCGTTGTGAATAATTGCGAACAAATGCATACGAAGGTAAATTTATGACAATGTAGTTACTCCCGCCAATTATATACAGTCCTATTCCACCTATTTTGCTTGAGGATATAAGCTACAATAAATAATGCCGTTTAAATAAAAGTGGTTAGCATATTCGTTGCACAAAAGTTTCACCCATTTCTAAAAAGCAATTGGATATCATGTGTAGACTTAAGAACAATAACACAAATTGCTGTAGGGTATAAACCAATTTGTTTAGTGTCAATAGTGCAGGGTAGTAGTTTAGGTTAATTAATGATTGATAGCCACGTGACTGCTTACCGCCTAGGTGTATATTGAATTACCTAAAGATCTAGGGATTTTTAAGCGATTTTTGGTGATTTCTCAGTAGCGTCGAGTATCACATATTTTTGTGATTTTCATAGTTTTTTCATGTTTGCGTTTATTAGACATTAACTGTGACCGTGACTACCTGGTGAGATGAAAAAATTACGTGGTGAGTAATAATTGCCAGTTTTATTACGTTAATTTTGAGGTTAGTTTTTAATTTTTTATTTGTTTAAGGTGTAATTTCAGGAATTCCGGTCAGTGTAAACAATATTAATCTGTAGGTGTGGAGATTAATAATGTCCTGTTGGGCGGTGGTTAATCGCAACCTCCGGGTGAACATACAATTTCTAAACTGAACATTATTGACCTAATATCTTTTGTTTATGGCCGATAATGGTTTCCAGCGCGGTCTTTCCTCGGCAATTCCGAGGAAAGCTGGACTAATTCGACGCAATCATGCACCGTTCAATCCCAAACAGTTTTCAGATGTGGCGTTTGATTATGATGGATTTCTAATGCATAAAGCTCGTTTTGTTGACCGTTTCACTAACAAGAGTTGCATATGCAAGGGCAAATGCTCTGGAAGGCCGAAAAAGTTAACAGAGAAAATTGTCGAAGATATTAGGCAGCGGATGGAACAAAGTCCAACAAAATTTCTACCTAAGCTATCAGCCCAGGCAGGCTTGTTTATTTTATTTCTTGTTTTTCTTTTCATAACTATATTTTTTCAGTTCTCTCGGTGGGTACTTGCCACAAAGCATTGTATTTTCAGGTGCATCCGTACAAGGTCACTGTTGTTTTTCCTCCTGATTATCGTCATAGAATGACATATTGTCATTGATTTAATGAAAACTTGAACAACAAAGACATGCTAGACCTTTTTCACTTACGAGGCTTTGACACCCAGAAATACAGATCATGGAATGCAGATAATAGTCATATTGTCCATGAAGCGGAATTGCATCCAATAAAAATTGCCACGTGGGTTGCTATATCGAGAAGGCATATAATTAGACTAATTTTTTTTCAAAAGTTGTTCTAGATCAACCTTCAAATAGTTGAAAACACACAACAACAGCAAATCAAATAGTTTACAAGTTTGCAAATAAATACCTATTGGCTTACGAAGATTTGGTCAGGTTCGTTTTAACTACAAGAAAAAGTCAACTGGTGTGGCTCACTCACACGACATTCTCTCAGCTAACCCCCCGACCTTCTCTAAACTGCAGGATTAATATAAAATCGATCAAAAATTCGACGGGGAATTCACAAAATACATTGTGTATTTATTTATTGTAGGGGTACGCAAATTTCATATTTGAAGTTAACAATTATAGCGGAATCGTAAAATATAAATTAACATTACTCTGAATTTAAATGATCGGTTTTATTACCACATATTTGCCAAAGAGGTCGGGGGCTTAGCTGAGAAAAAGTAGTGTGAGTGAGCCACAGCAGTTGATTCTTCGTATAGTATCTTAGTAATAGCAATTTTAATAGCAGTGTAAGTATAGTTTTCATTTTGGCGCAACCATCAACGCTATCAATCATCTTAAATCGCAGGTGACAATTAGCTGGCAACTGCCTTAAAGCCTAAAAAATATTATTTTAAACCATTTTCAAGGACTCTCATTGCAGAAAACCGAAAAGCATTATCAGTGTAAGCCATAAAACGTAGTTACTGCTAATGGAACATATAAGGTGGGGTTAGCCATTCCCGAAACTCGAAATACGTATTTATCTCACGTTAAAATGTCGTAAACTCCAGTTGATTATCATTTGAACTGCACTCAAATACAGCACACCTATAAAATTATTGATACTTTTATTTATTGCAAAATTTTCGCATACCTACGCATTTGTCACAATTACTGACACTGTCGAAATTTGAGTTACGTGAGATCGTTAAGATAAGAGAAAGAAATTCATGCCTCTGAACAGTTAAACGTAAGAAATAAAACAATTAACAAAGACTAACAAACAAACATTTTTAGTAACAACTTAACTAATTGCTAATAACTTAAAACATAATAACAATTAAAATAATTCAAAAATAAACATTAACGTACCGGCCTCCCCCCGCTAATACATATTCAATAAAATGGACCAAAAATTTATAAGTTCCAATTATAAAACGGAAGTTACCTAGCATCTAGAAGAAATGGGATACCGTGTTTAGATGAAAATACTTCTAGAAGAAACTTCAATTGAAACCATGCAACATTTATTTGACACTTATTAGTTATTATTATTACTATTAGTCTTAGAATAGTCCAATTCGCTAAGATATCGAAATGTCGACATCAAAATATTGGACTAAATACATAACTGTCTCTCTATGAGAGAAAGTGAAAAATAATTACAGTTTTATAGTATCTAGGAGAAAGAATAGTTGATAAACTGCGTGAAAAACTGTATAATTGTATATAGTTGTATATTTTAAGTTTTTATTTATTTATATGATATTTAATAAAATCAAGTAAGTAAGCTTCCACTTTTTTATTGAAAATAGATAAACAAACAAACAAAGCAACTATATTTTTCTTGGCATTCCCCTAATGTATTGGCGCTGTATATTAAACATATTGCAATTATGCATGCTTATTAGTATCTAATTAAGAATTTTACACCACTAATTGCACGTTACTAATGTACTTTAATACTTAGCAAGCTTGTTACTTTTCCACATAACATACTACAATTAGCTCTGTTCATTATGCTAAAAAAAATTATTCATCAACACAGTTTATAGATAATTGATTACCATTTTATGGGTCTTAATAAATTAATTTTGTACCTATTTAGATAAGAACATAGGGATATAAAAATTGTCTATCATTAAATAGATCAGTAGACATACAAAATCAGCATACAGTGTTGGTAATCACGTTTGGAGTATGCAGTATGCAGCCCTCTTATCAGTATCCAACTGATACTAATTTTTTTGCTTTAAACAAACTTAATACGTTTGTTTAAAGAATTATCCAATAAAGTTAAGAATAATCCAATAAAAAAATATTAATAATTGTACATTCAACATTTCAAAACGTTCCTCTTCTTATGACCCGCCGTAAAAAATTTAGAGATATCAAACGACCTCAGATTGATGCACTTTTAATACAATTGTAGAAGAAACAGGTGTATCCGATTTTTTGGATACTTTGCTGGTCGCACCTCAATTCAGTGATGACCTGAAGTGAAGCCAGCAGAGGTTCCACAAGATTTTGAATTCTTCAATACCACTCACAAACTTCCGAACGAAAACCAATAACATCATTATTTTCAAGAATTTTGGTTGAGCCACAGTTGAGTTAAACGGGGTTGGTAATGTATTCAGCGTTGAAAGATTAAGGTGAAGTGACTAGAAGTGCCCAATGAACCGTAGTGGGTGAATATCTTCCATAAATTATTGCTATGTCCAGCTATAGCATGGAGGGACACCGTCGTCGTAGTCACATTTTTCCTATGTTGCGAACAACTGCGATAAGATCTGGCACTAAGCTTAGTATATTGGGAGAGTAAAGTAAAGGTTAAACACACTCAAAAAGGGTACACTCGATCCCGAATTCGATTCCAGAATTTTCTGTATTTAAATGTGATCACTCAGATCCAGTATTTAAATGGCGAATGAGTTGTTTCTTAGCATTGTTCGCCCCAAGTCTCATATATTGGAAATAGTGAATTCACTATTGTAGGTAAAAAATTCGGTAAATCAACTATTTGCAAAAAAATAATAAATGGTGAGTTGGTGAATACATACGTACAATAAAGAAAAGTACATTGTATTGTAAATAATGCTTAAAAATGTAGACATAAAGAAATTCAGTCTAGGTTATCAAATTCTATTCGATATAACTGCAATACCAATTTCTATTTATCAACCGGAAGAAAATAATAAGCCTGTGTTAATTGAGCGTATACCTCTGTTTAATGTGGTTATATTTAAACTCAGTCATTTGCTTACTGCAATTATAGTTATTGGAGCGAAGCAGATGCTTTTCCATTTACTTTTCTTCATGGTCCATTATCAAGAAACCATTAAAACGTTAAATATGAGAAGGTCTTTCAAATAGCTTAGAACCAGGCAATTTTTATTAAATTACTTTTTTCTGTTAAATAACACTAAATTAAATTTTGATTAGTTTTTGATATAAGAGAACAAATAAAGAAATTTAAACTAAAATTATTTGTTTCTGTTTCTGTTTAAACCACAATTCGTTGAAACTGCATACAACTTTTTTACATGTAACTTTAGAACGTCAAATTCTAAAATTGTTCATTCTACAGCTTTTTAGAGCTTCAGGTGGTAGAAAAATCGCATTCTCACATACACAGCATAATATATCGACAGTATTGCCGGGTAGCAACAAATCATAAAATTGACCATTAAAACCATTAAGATGTTGTCAAAACTAATTTTAAATGCAATTAAAGTTGTACTTTAAAGTGAGAAACCAGAAACAACCTAAGAATTGCCAGCACCTAGTGGGGTTCCGCAGGTAAATTTTCGCAGAATCTACTAATGACTTCTTAGAAACCAACTTCAAGGTTCTGGAGGTCATAGCCGCTAAGATATAGCTACACTCGCGAGCATTAAATATTGGCCGTCAATGCCATTTATTGACGTATACGTTACACGATACTGCAGTAGAGCACTTCCTCTACTGTGCTACCGCCTTAACCTATAACATGTTGTATGACTTTTATTACATTAATTTTCATTATGATATATGTATTCGTCAAAATTGTTGACACAGCTTGAAAAATACAAAAAACTAACAAGAAACGTAAAAGTAAAGTAAAGTTTATTGGAACAAAACGTTATCACAAAAAACTGAAATTTTAATATTTTGTTAGATTTCCCTGCAACTCAATAACTTTATTTGTTTCAACTTCAACTTTTAACTTTATTAGATTTCCCTTCAACTCAATATACATATATTAATGTAGCTTATAACGTGTAGAAGAATAAATTTCCATTTGGAGTAGGCTTTAAAAAAAAGACACGTTTTTGATTGATCCGAACTGACATTAGCGGTCATTTTGACATTAATGACATTAATGTCATTAATGACATTCCTCAAATTAAACAATATTAATTTCTGACAATTTATTGTATTCACAATGGTTTTCACTGTAATCCAAAAAGCATTCACGTTAGAAGCGTATTTTCGTTCTGGAAACAAAATTGAAGACGATTGGCATTATTCAATAGAAGATTGTATGAGAGAATTCCAAGAAAAATTTCCTCCAGTACCGTTGCTTTATAAAGACTTTTATGATACTCTGATGCATTCTCTAAGTTTATTTCCCGAAACTGGAAGTGTACAGAGAAACAAGGTAGCGCTCGCCCAAAGAAAAGAATTCTAGGGTTCTCTTGGGGTAGTTGAAAATGTTCGACGATTTGTTGACAATAGACCAAGAATTTAGACCAAGAAACAGGTCAATCTGTCTCATTTCACTTGTCATCAGATCCTAAAAAAAGATTTACATTTATACCCATATCGTTTGACTTCTGTTCAGCAGATTTTACCAACCGGTTATGAGAAAAGAGAAGAATTTGGTCGTTGGTTTCTCGCTAACATGGACGATGATGTTTTAAAT
>JAWQRJ010000374.1:0-21976 GCA_033557515.1 Diorygopyx duplodentatus | reverse complement strand
TCTTTTATCGATATGTCGAAAACAAAAAACAATTGACCTATGGTGTATATGAACTTTTTTGATCAGCATCACCTCTAGAACACATGATATAAGTTTGTCGGTTACCTCAGGGAACACCCTGTATATAATCACCTAATTTTTGGTCTCACCTTTTTTCTTTATTAAAATTTTAAGATATAACCATAAACAAATAAGTACAGATCACACTCTTATCTAGTGATAAAACTTTAATAAATTTCCAATTTTCCCTATCAACCTTTGCAAAAACAGAATCTGTAGCTTTAAAAATAAATAAATTATAGATGTTGTGGTGGTTGCCCGTGTTGTATACATATTATATAGATTAAGAGATGGTGCTTGTGTAACGTAGGAATAAGGCCTCCTTTTGGATAATCGCGATCCAAAGGAAACACAGGCACAAGTAAAGCAATACTTAATTCAAGTAAATAATGCTGCAGCAGGAATGACAACTGATTGTGTTTTTAATATGGATGAAGCTCCATCTTACTTTAATATGGCAAGAGATTCCATTCTTAACTTTGTTGGGAGCAAAAATGTTGATGATGCAGATACAGAGTTTAGAAAAAATCGTCTGTTTATATAAATTAAATACGTTGTCTGTTCGACAATATCATTGCTTGCTTCCACCTATGATTATTTCTCGTGGCTTAACGAAAATTTCCAAAGTAACAATCCCCAGTGGTAAAGCATTTGTTGCTGTAAACAAAAGCGGATCAATGGACATAAATCTGTTGAAGACATGGATGGATACTATTTTCTGCAAGAGAGGATCTTATTTTAGTAACAGTCGATCAGTAATTATTTGGGACTCTTATGCAACTCATAAGAAAGAAGAAATTTTGAAATATCTTTTTAAAAAATATGGCTCAAAGTACTCACAGCCTCTAGATGCTGCCATAAATTTCAGTTTCAAAGCTGCTATGAGAAAAGAATTGGAGACTTGGGTAAGAGAAAAAACTGCTGAATTTACTCCAAAACGATATAAAAAAACCATCTCCCCAAAATATTCAATATATCCATATTGAAATGAATTTCTGTCTAATACAATACAGTCGAAATCAATTCAAAGAGCATTTGAGTTTTTTGGCATTGCTGCAGTGGTTTTATGGCATTGCTGCACCTGATGAACAAGAAATAGTGACCAATATATTAAATCAAAAATTGTGAATTGTCCTTGAAAACAATCATGGACTTGAAATTGAATCTGATGATTTGGCTGCTAGCGAAAGAAGTGTTGAAGAATTAATGGAATTGTATGAAGACAAAAACAACAATTCTTCTTTTGCTAATTCATATTGCTTTGACGCAGCAGGTTCTGAATGAAAATTACTAAAATTATTAAAATTATTAATTTAATTAATCCTCTTCTTGCAATTATTATTTGTCTTATATATTTATAATTTTTTAAAATAATAAGAATTGTTAATTTCATACTGTTTTATTGTCATACACTTTAAGGAATTTAAAGAAAACTAACTGATGTGCTGGCAAAGGAAGAAATGATAAACCTATTTGGGGAGAGCCCGTGGATCACAGGGATTTATGGGATGAGTTACAAGAAAAATTATGGTGAAATAGAATATTTAGATCAATTTACTGTAAGGATCTGGTCTATGGTGTCCATGTTTCTATGGTTCAAGGACATTCTCTCTGTATCAAGGATGTTCGTTACTATCATCAGCAGATTTAGATTTAATCATGGAACATTTCCTAGACCATATTCTTCATACATATATGAAGAAAATGTCTCTCCAACAGGACATGTCCTGTTGGAGGTGGACTATTTAAATTTTTTATCACAAACATTACTGGAATAGTTAAAAGAGCTTCCCGTACAGACAAAAATAGGTGGTTTCTTCATGATGGAGCACCACACCATTATGCTTGTGGTGTCAGCGATAGACTGTTGGTCAATTATCCAAGATAATTGGATTCCTCTACCAAGAAAATTGGCAGAGGATTGGATGCGCCAGTCTCGTGACCACCTCGATCACCGGATGGACTTACATCAAATGGATTTTATCTTTGGAAATATTTAAAATAAATGGTTTATATCACCCCAATTCACACAGTTGAAGAAATGAATAAACTAGTTTCGTTGACATTACTCAAAATAAAAATTTGAGTTATCAAATGTTACTGAGTTATCAAACGTTAAATGCAGGTCAGACATTCCAATCTTTGAATATTGTTCCATGTTATTCACAAATAAATTATGTACGAAAGGTCCACAGAAGTAACAATTTTACAAATGTTAAACACGTTTGATTAATTGTGGTTGAACAACACACAGGGTGTCTACCGTAGACCGTCCATTAGAAATGTATAGGGAACAGATAAAGCTAGAAAATTTGGATTTTAATATGGTCGGAAGGGGACTAAAGGATAAAAATATTTTCAATAAGCTGGCGGTTCCGATTATACTGGAAGTTGACAATAGCTTTGTTAATTTGAACGGAATGACCAGAATTTTTTTTTTCTTAATCTGCATTCAATTTTCAACAGCTTTCATAATACGTTTGCCAGACCTAAACTTAATCGTTTTCAAAATGTTGAATTTTTTCGCAAAAATTATGTAACCTTAGCAACATTTTAAAAAATCAAATTTTCATAATTAGACTTATGCGATAATCTTCGTACTTCATTAACAATTAGTTGAGACATCGAACTTTTCAGAAATACACCTAGCAGGACATTCTTACGTACATTCTGTACAAAATTGAATTTGAAATAAGAAAACTTTAAATGACAAAAAGTGATTTTTTTAAAATGGCATCTACCAAATATTTTTATCTCATCGTATACCTAAAATGTATCTCTTTCTGATTATTTAAGGTTTTTCGAGCTCTTATTGCAAAAGCGATCCTTTGACAATACATTCATTTGTTGTAAATTGGGTTGCCTATAAATTAGTTATCAATTTTGACGTTTATGTAACTTAAATTAATTGATTTCATATTTAGGGTGAAAAATTAATGCAGGTATCATTTGGAAATCGAGTTATGAAAATATTTCACATATTTAGTTCTTGACAATATTGAAAACAATGGGAAAGCAACCGGAGCAATATGAAAAGCTAAACCAGTCACGAATGACAAAACTATGGCTTTAGCTTATTTTCATGCTAATCCAAACGCCTCACTTCGTGCCACCGTAGCTAATTTGGACAAATCTCGTTGCTCAATGCAGAAGATTTTAAGGAAAAACGGATTTCGTCCATTAAAATTTTCACCAACTGCAGCGATAAAGCATATAAGAGGAACCAAGATGTTCGGAAAAAAATATTTGAACTGACGAAGCGAAATTTTCTAGAGGAAAGTTTTAATTGTGGAAATCTGTACTTTCAGGCAGACCAAAATCCTCATGTGACGCACGATCGAAACTTTCAAAATAAATTTAGTTTCAGCTTATTTTGTTTGGTGTTCAACAACCAATGTCGGCACTTTATTTACGACGACATTTTCCATGGGGCAAGATATTTGGAAATCCTAACAACCGTGGCGGCAGACTTTTTAGAGACATTAACATTAAATGAACTACAATCGTATTGGTACCAATTAGATGTATCCCCGCCGCATTGCACTGCTCATGTGACTCGTGAATTGATAAATGACTTCGAAGACAGATGGTTTCGACGATTGGGTCTATAGAACTGGCCTGCAAGATCGCCAGACCTCACTGTGATTTATTCTTGTCTATGGGGGTTACATCAAAAGTACTATGTATTCTATCCCGGTGAATACCCTAGAGGAATTGGACTATCCAGTTCGAGGAGCTTTTGATGCATAGATCCGATTCAAATTGGAAATGCAACTGACAGTGGAGTTCAATCAAAAATTCTGATTTGTTCAGAAAGAAATGGAGAAGGATTTGAACATTTTCTTTAGTAATTTATGTCTTAGATTACCATAAAAATAAGCTAAAACCATAACTACATGATACGATTTTTTAAAATGTTGCTGCGGTTGCATATTTTGCATGTGCTCCACCAGTTGCTTTCCTATGGCCTTATAAAATTGGTTAATAACCTTTTGAATTTTGTTGTATTAAGCAGCAGCAAATTCGGATATTTTTTGTTAAATGGTAAGGACTTGTCAACGTTGTCAAGAACCAAACATGTAATATATCTTGATAACTCGATTTCCAAATGATACCTGCATTAATTTTTCACCCTAAATATGAAATCAACCAACCTAAGTTACATAAACGTCAAAATTGATAACTAATTTGTAGGCAACCCAATTTACAACAATTGAATGTATTGTCAAAGGATCGCTTTTGCAGCAAGAGCTCAAAAACCTTAAATAATCGGAAAAGGATACATTTTAGGTATAGGGAAACCTAACACCATTTAACCAGGATTTTAATTCTACATTCGACAAAAATACTTAGTCGCTGCCATTTTAAAAAAATAACTTTTTGTCATTTAAAGTTTTCTTATTTCAAAATTCAATTTTGTAAAGAATGTATGTAAGACCGTCCTGCTGGGTGTATTTACGAAAAATTCGATGTCTCAACTAATGGTTAGTGAAGTATTAACATTAGCGCATAAGTCCAATTATGAAAATTCGATTTTTCAAAATGTTGCGGCGGTGACATAATTTTTGCGGAAAAATAGATCCCGCCAGCAGTACCGATGTTTTTCACGTGTTTTCCTCACAATTTTATTTATTTACAATATGAAATGCTTTTAAAAAATACGAAAAATAAAACATTTTTGTTTTACAGACCGAGTTCCCTCCGTTAGTACCATCTTTTACCACAAGATGGATCGCTTGGTCCGCAAGCTATAATAATGAGCAAAAACTAATTTTATATCTTAAAACGATTTTATTAAAGGTTGGGACCATCTCATCGATTTCTGGCGCCAGAATCTCTAAATAAATCTACAAGAGTATCTCGTTTAATAGTATAATATTTTTCGTCGTAGGAGCATAGTATTAACACAATTCGAATTTAAGAAAAAATATTTCAACTGACTGAAGTTAGACCGTATACGCTTTCCCTGCTTGAAAAATGTTGGTTAATATACAGGATGTCCCATCTGAGCTTATGAGAAAATTGGAAATGTTGCAAAAACCTGAAGAAAGAAATGGAACTAAGCAAAATTTAATAAAACCAAAATAATAGTGTGTTGAACGTAAGCAAGTTTGAGAAAAAGCAATAGTATTTTTCTACACTATTATTATACATACATGTCGATTATGTGTTTGATATGATTTGATTTGTAGATTTGTAAACTTAAAGCCGGCAAATATATTAAAATTATCTGAAACGAAAAATTAATAAAAATCGTGTCTAAATTATTTGATGTTTCAGTTTAAAATTCAGTATTTCAGGGAATTTGTAATTATGTGATTACTTTATTTGACATTTGATTATTTATTACCTTACACCATTTAACTAACGTCAGCTGAACGTTAGTCTACAACGTTTGGGGTGATTGGGATGATCAATGATTTTCTACTGGTGTTCACAATTTTTAATAGTAATTCAGAATTACGATTTGGCTGGTGTCTGTCACATTTGACACTTTTCTAATGATCACTACGCAATGAAAGCTTATTTAAAATAATAGGAGTAGAAAAGAAGTAATATTTACCAATTGCTCACTAAGCTGACGCTTTGTGCTTACAATTCTTTCTCTCTAACGCACTTGACTTCTTATCATTCTCGTCACGTAACATTATCATACTAAGCAGAGGATGTTTATCTCCTTTACTTTCAAATGTATGCCAATGTTCAGAGACACCGCCAATGCTCTCAAAAAGACTCAAATAAGTTTTTGGGCAAAATGTTAATAAAAAGTGGTTAGTAAATCAACCAGAAATTCACAAGTAAAATAATACACCGAGTAGCCCCTTTAAAACAATTAAATTGTATATCGTCCCCGGAGAACGGGGCACATAGTAGAGTTTTTTTAAGAAGAATTTAAACACATTGCATGCGGGACACGTACTTACAGTTTTTTTGCGGTCTGTCACTTGAGCGCGGGTCACGTAAAAGTACGGGTTCTATTGAAAGAACGCCGGCTACGCGCAAGTCCACGGCGATATATACCCGCATGCAATGTGTTAAGTTATGACTGCCGATGACATTAAAATCTTTTATAGGAATCTTTTACGGTATTTCCTAGGACAAAATTCGTAGCCCTTGGCGAAGAATATGGTTGTAAATTTACAACACAAGGCTTCTCTATAATTTATACATGATTTAAATTTTTTTTTAGAAAAACGTTTCTTTGGCTGTTATTTCATTAGCGAAATTATTCCAAGCACAAAGGATACTACTAATACAATGTTGTGTTACTGTGAATATTTAGCGACAGTTTTGATGTTGTTTATAGTTACTTAATTTAAAAACATTTTCACGTATTTTCCCTTTTTCATTACAATATTGTTTATTGTTAAAAATTATAAACACATGATTTAATATACACTTTAAAAAACATATTGCTTTGGAACATTACAATTTTATCTGTTTAAATATGTAAAATTCTATTGATATCGATGATGTTGTCGCCAAAAGTTTTAAGAAACATCAGCTAGCTTACATAATAATTGCCTAAGAGCATGAAAAGAGTAAAGTTTTATTGCTTTACTTAATTACTAGTATTTATTCACAGTCGTGTGAAAATGAACATATTACAGATACGATTACCAAACAGTGTTCTCAATACTTTTTTTAATTTATTTTGCAGAGGAAGGCCCATCCATGAACGTTAATTAATATTTAGGTTATCGGTTACTAACTGACGTAATTTTATTCATTCAAACATTGCAATTAAAATTGCAATTAGTTATGTCACTTCTTTTGTGTACTTCAACCAGTCAAAAAAATTGTTACGGGCGTTGTAAATATAATGCTAAATAACGAGAAAGTGGCCATTGTTTCTTCGCGCGTAGGATTGGCAGCATTGTTTATCTTTTATTGGATATTAAATTAACTTTAAGATGCTTACGTAAAAAAATAATTTCATTCATTTCCCTGTGACGGTATACAGGAAGATATTTCCATAAAGGCGTTTTCAATGGAACGTGTGGAAGCAATTATGAATATTAGTATTGATTTATTATTTTTAGAATTACAACTCTCGACATTATCTTTCACAAACAATATTCGCAAAAAAAACATTCTTGGGGTCGAACGACACCATACCTTTACAAGAACAATGTGCAGTTAAAAAACTTCCATTTTCTGCCCGTAATGAAGTCATTATAGAACACAATTGTATTTCATAACGGTCTTTTTGACATTGAACATTTTGTTTCTAAGATTGGAAACGAAATAAAATAAAAACAGCGTAACACTTTTCACCTTGTACGTGTTGTATTTATTTTTATACTACACAATACTAAAACAAGGAAAGGAAAACATATTCAATTCATAACAACATTTCACACAGTAATTGGACAGAATAATTGTGATAACTCTCAGTTCATCGACTCGGGAAAAAATAACGTATTGACTCTTTCATATCATCTTCCTTTTATGACAAATTCAGATAGTAAGTTGTAACTAACTTTGTTCCGATACTTACCAATTTAGTTTTTCCTGAATTAATAGAATCATTGACTGAATCTCAGAGCTGTGGAAGCTTATCGTCGTAAGTAACAAATATTTCTTTCTTTTTTAACGTAATCGACATTTTTTGCCATTTGAATCTTTTTCATCGAAATTAAGAATATTAATGATTTTTCGTTGCATTTTACACCATCATACCTTGTTATTCAATATTATAAGTTTGTATCATTTAGTAAGAATATAAACGAAAATAAAATTCGCGAGAATACATTGATATATGGAAACAATTGGTTAAAAATATTTCGCTTTAATACTTATCATTAATCAATGATTTAATAAGTAGGTCGTCGTCCTATTGATGACCTATCAATGATGAATAATAATTTAATATTGGTCAATCATAAATAAAAGTCAATAGGGCATCGTTAAATAGATGCAATAAAAACGAACTAGCGTCTATAACAACGCAAGCGATAGATTCAAAACCATAAAATGCAAACGTCCGTAGGGCATAGGGAACACAGGTGTTCACAGGTGGTCAGCAAAAAAATGTTTTGGCAAGGATTTCTTTTAACCCTTTAGTGCCCAGACGTAAGAAATTCTAGAGAATGATCGCGTTAAAATAAAGTACTACAATATCTGTTTCTATATTCAAATCCGGAATCAAATTAATAAGATTAAAATCAAATGAAGGAATAAAATCCGGAATCAAATAAAGATTACGTTTATTTCGTAGAATGTTACAAAATCGGTAAATTTCTACCTAATAATGCTATTAACACTACCGGAGTAGTAAGTGAGTAACCGATTACAGACTAATTAATCAAATGGCAACACCTTACTTAATTGATAACAACGCTTTGGGTACACAACGATATCATTTATGTGTAAACGAGTGATTAAGGTAACAAATTTAAGCACAGAGTTATTCATAAGTTCGGAGGTTTTAGAGATTGATTGTTGAACAAAATTCATTAATTCTTGACCCACATTAGGAGATATTCACCCCTTGATGACACTTCATACCTTGGAACAAAAGGAGGCATGAATGCAACTAATTCGATAACTTCTAACTTTTATCTGTAAATGTGCAGAAAGAATTTGTCGACAAAACTTGGTTTTAATTATAGGCGACGTCTTTATCTACTGCGATGTGATTATTTGTAGAAACTGACCAAAGAAACTTTTAATGAAAAAAATACAAATATGTATTTAATTTTTTGAACATTAAAAATACCATGGCTACCTTGCAGATTTTTCAGATTTTTTAACCTTAACTAAAGTACCTAAAATACACAGTACAAACAGATTTTTTTTCAGATTTTTAAAGCCCCGGGGGGCTTTAAATTTTATCATTACATTTACTTTTATTGCCTAAAAACGGTTAGACAGTATACGAAATTGTGGACATTTCACATAAAACTAAATATCTTGAATTTGAAACAATATTGAAATCTTTTTCTCGATATTCAAAATATTGTTTATATCGATTTATTTACCACAAAACAGTGTGTAAAGAAAAAATGTCAATTACAAATTTGAAATGCTGTAGGTACGTGTATACTGAACAGTAAAAATTCCTTACATTTCCATTCTTATTCTTGCCATCGTGTACAGTCCCATTTTTCTATCCCAGGTATTGCAAAATTGACCATTCTACTGGATGATTCATGCCATTTTTTCTTTGCATTACAACAAACCCTTGGATGTTGTAAAAATGTATTCAAAGGTTGAAAGATATTGCGTTCCTCCTATCATTGTATTATTTTACTCTGTGCAGAGTGTTCCCTTTAGTCTGTACACTACTAAACTTTAAACTTCACCAAGGGTGTCCAAGTATGGGTAACTTTCTTGTTATTGGAGATAGAAAATCGTTTAACTGGCAAAGTAGTGCAAAATAATCCGCCTGATAAGACGCCACAAACAATAAAAATCATTTTCGTTCACGTTTTCCTCCAGAAAAACAAAGATAATCGCGATTTAAAAAAGAACTCACAACTATAAACGTTCCTGAAGGAACTTTTTAAGCACTCCAATGATGGTAATTTAATTTTTTAACCAATGGTTTTTATGACATTGGCGCAAGTTGGTTTATTGTTTATGAAAACATTTTTTGTTTTTAATGCATTTTCGGAACCAGTGATTTTTTCTGATTAATTTGGTATGCCACTGGTAATAGTTCAATTGTAATGCCATAGTTGGTAAAAATTGATAATTGCCGAATATTTCTTCACGCGTATTATTATTACTTTCTCTTATAATGAGAGAAAGTAATAATAATACGCATTCGGTCCAAAATGTTGATGTTGAGATTTTAATATATATTGGAGAATTGGGCTATTCTAAGACCATTTTTCACAATTTTGGGTCATTGTTCTGGCTGCGTGAATGTCAGTCTGTGGTCAACACTTCCACCTTTTGTAATTATTTTAGCAAAAGAGCTTCAAATAAATGTTCCATGGTTTCAGTTCAAGTTTCTTCTAGGAGTATTTTCTAATATAAAGCTATAAAGATAAAGCTAGAAGTCTGAAAATGTGGATTTGAATATGGTAGGAAGAGAACTAAAAGATAAAAATATTTTCAATAACCTGGAGGTTCTGGTTATACCGGAAGTTGACTACAGCTTTGTTCATCTAAATGGAATCACCCAACTTTTTCTTTTTTAGTCCAATTTCAATTTTCAACAACCAGGCCTAAACTTAATCGATTTCGAAATATTGATTTTTTTCGCAAATATTATGCGACCGCAGCAACATTTTGAAAAGTCGAATTTTCATAATTAGACTTATGCGATAATGTCCATACTCCATTAACCATTAGTTGAGACATTGAACTTTTCAGAAATACACCCAATGGAACATTCTTAAGTACATTCTTTACAAAACTGAATTTTGAAATTAGAATACTTTAAATGACAAAAAGTGATTTTTTTTAATAGCACCCACCAAATATTTTTATGTTATCGAATGTAGAATTAAAATCCTCGTTAAACGGTATTAGGTTTCCCTATACCTTTTCCGATTATAATTATTTAAGGTTTTTCGAGCTCTTTCTGCAAAAGAAACCCTTTGACAATACATTCATTTGTTGTAAATTGAGTTGCCTACCAATTAGGTATCAATGTTGACGTTTATGTAACGGTGTCAGTGTTTTTAGGTTGGTTGATTTCATATTTAGGGTGAAAAAGTAATGCATGTATCATTTGGAAATCGAGTTATCAAGATGTTTCACATGTTTAGTTCTTGACAAAATAATATAGATATTGTTTTAGCTTATTTTTATGGTAATCTAAGACACGAATTATAGTAAAGAATTTCTCCATTTCATTCTAAACATATCAGAATTCTTGATTGCGCTCCACTGCCGGTTGCATTTCGAATTTGAATCGGATGTAATGGGTTCACAGGGGTAGAATATACAGTAGGCCAGTTCCATGGACCCATTATTCGAAACCATCTGTCTTCGAAGTCATTTATCAATTCATGGGTCACGTGAGCAGTGTGGTGCGCTAGGGCTCCATTTAATTGGTACCAACACTATTGTAGCTCATTAAATTTATTTTGAAAGTTTCTATGGCGCATCCCAAGAGGATTTTGGTCTGCCCAAAAGTGAAGATTTGGACGATTAAAAACACCATCTCTAGAAAATTTCGCTTCGTCGGTCCACCTAAATTTTTTCCAAAAATCTTGGTTGCTCTTCTAGGCGGGATAGCACCATCTCACAGAATTCTCTTCTTTGCCCTGCGTCTTGTGGATACAAATGTTAGTTCGCCTTTTCCTTTCCTTGGTTCCTCCTGTTTTGCCAAAAATCTCAGACTAGAATCATCCCACCGAATTCTCGTGTTGTCCAGCATCTTGTGGATGCATCACTGTAGTTAGTGAAAATTTAAAATGAAATTTGAAAATATGAAATTTGTCTACCAGCTGGGGGTAGAAACCACTGTCGTGTTGAAACCACTACCTATTGTCAGTTAACAATGGAAGATTGTCTAGTACATCTTCGATGCTAGTACATAAATAATTGGACCAACTAATTTATTGCCCGCACCACGCATTAAACCCTCAGAAGTGAGTATTGTGGGGATGAAAATAGCGCAATTCGAAAAATATTTCGAATGTTTTGCCAGTCCATAGAATTTTATTATGAACAGTCCTATCCCGTTGGAATTGGGTGATACGCCATTGAAAAATGTGTTCTTCTAAGAGCATTTTTATTACAATAAATGTACGCGCAAAAGATCTACGTTTGAAAATTTGAATATATAAAAAACAAGATGCTTCCATAAGAAATAAGCAAATTTGTGTCACTATTATAAAAATCATTGTTTAAAAATATATAAATTATCACCATTAAAAAGTGCTAAAAAATTTCCTTCAGGAATATTAAATCAGTTTTCAAATCCGAGCAGAGAATTGTGAGACATTTTTTATCAGAAATACGTTCCAAGTTGCACCATTACAAATTTTTTTTAGTAACATTTTCACTACCATACTGAGCACAACATTATATTTCTCAGATTTTAATTCTCCAGATCATTTATAACTTATATTTGAAATTTCAGTCAAGACAAACCCAAATTTTTTTAAAATGTCAAGCAGTTATAAAAGGGGACTAATAAAACATAATATAAATTTAAAAAATACAATATAAGTATAGGCTGTTCCTTTAAAATAAACTTAAGTTAGGCAGCATTCGGCCTAAATGGAGCTCGTAAAATAATCTGACATTATACAGGGTGTCAATTTGAAAATTATCAGTCCAAATAATCCGAAAACTAACAAAGGTATCAAAAACACGTTTTCGGGAGGTCATATGATAGTAAGGGGGACCTTGAATCGCAGTATAAATGTCGCCCTGTGCGCCCCCCATTCCAACATTAAAAGCGTAAATGGCACTACCCACCTTCTGATATATTAAATTAAAGGGCTCAACAAGTACTTTACACTGTGCAAGGGATATTAAAATCGATCAATTCGTTTTCGAAAAAAATTGGTTTAAGTGTTATTATTTAAATCTGCAAATAAAACATCATTTTTTAAATTATTTCAGATTATATTAAATCAAATGTTCAAAATGCTGTCCATTATTTTGCAAACAGTAATACAATCGGCTTCCAAATTTCATTCTAATATTTTCAAACCTTTAGCTTGCTACCTAGACCCTTTGTGGAACTAAGCCATAAAGCTACTAATTAGCAAATGCCGAAATTTACAACCACGGTACTCCCTAGTTTTATGGTTCACGGAAAGCGGTTTAGAACCCTTTCCTGCCTTTTAAGGAAGTTATGACTGATTAAAGTTTCCGCCAAAAGTCCCACCCCCTCCCTCTTTATCACGAGAACTCGGAATTTCGGAAAAGTAAAAGTAAAACACGTATTCAACAATTTGAGAGGGACCCCATTTGATTTATAAAAATTACGGTAGGGGCATAAGGGGCTTATATGCCTAAGAAGCACTATAGGAGAACAAAGTTTTTCAAATTGGTTGCCCCGAGAAGACCTTTCCAACGATATATCACAAGACCCCCTCCCATTTCAGATTTCAAAAAAGTTGAAGTGATTGAAATTAGGTACCCTGAAATTGATTGGACACGTGTTTTACAGTTTTCCGAAATTCCGACGCCTTCTCGTGATAGAGGAAGAGGGGGGGACTTTTGACGGAAACTTCATCAGCCATAACTTCCTTAAAAAGGAAGGAAAGGGTTCTACACCGCTTTCCGTGAAACATAGAGAATACCGGGGTTGTAAATTTCGGCATTTGCTAATTAGTAACTTTATGGATTAGTTTCTTTTCAAAAGGTCTACGCCATAAAGTTACCAATAATAAACCCATAGTAAGGCAAAGGTTTGAAAATGTTAGAATGGGATATAAAAACCGATTGCATTGGTGTGTACAAAATAATGAAGATTTTGGATATTTGAAATAAAATCTGAAATAATTAAAAAAATAAATAGAAATCTGAAATAAATAATTACAACAAGCTGTCGGCAGCTATTCTGTCCTTCCTATGAAAGAATTCAAAAGCCGCGTAAAAAATTCTTAATAAATAAGGCCATTTATAAGTATAATGAACTTTTAGGACAAAAAACTGACGTTTGGTGATTTCTATTAAGTTATTAATTATTGGACAAAACTGAAACTTCTGTTGTACACTGTATTGTTTTGTTAGTGTAAGCTACAGTCGCTTAATTTCGACCCCGAACCTAATTTCGTCCCCTTCCGTTTTTTTTTCTTCCAACTAACGCCATAAAGTTTTGATATCCCGAATCAAAAGTTAGTTAGCTCAATCGGCCATTGTAAAAAAGTGGCCGTGAAACGTCGCTCCTACAACAAGATATTTAAAAAAGGAAAAACTGTTCAAGGTGAGTTTTAGATTGAAATATTCTCGGACTTGATTAATTATTGATATGACTTATTGAAATGAAAGTTTTGTCAAATTGAACGTTATTACATATGATTTAAAACGATAGGAAAAATTTTAAGTTATAGCATGTGTTTTTTGTTGAATGGATGTTTATTAAAACAAATAGCAAATTCTTAATAACGTCCCCCTACGTGGACCTAATATCGTCCCCGGTATGATATTTAGGTAAGTTCACCTTACTTTTAAGTTTATTTTCAGTATCTGTTTTCTATATTTATTTAATTTTTTTTTATTCTTTAGATGCCAAAGAAAAAGCTGTGGGATCGTGAAGCAATGGAAAAAACTATTGAAGCTGTACAACCGAAAAAAATGGGTTATAAAAAGGCAGTAAAGTTATTTAACGTCCCAAAAGCTACTTTGAAAGGTTACGTGAAAAATTCTGAAAAATCTGTAAAAAAAATGTGGTTTCTGGGAAAATGGGAAGAAAACCAGTTTTGCCAGTAGAATTAGCAGATGAGCTATTCCTTGCAAATGAAGAAGAATTACAACGGCGTCATCACTTCTGGTTTAAAACGAATGGCTTTTCAATTGGCTATCAGGAATAATATTCCACACCTATTTTCACAGACCAAAAAGAAGGCCGGCAAAAAATGGATGAAGTTATTTATGGCTCGTCATCTTGATTTGTCATTCCTTAAACCAGAGTCATTATCACGAGCTCGTGCACAAGGTTTTACAGCAGGAAACGTTAAGACTTTTTTTGACATATTGATACCTGAACTGCAAAAGATCAGCTTCAACTCTAATAAAATATTTAATCTTGATGAAACTGGAATCACCACTGTTCAGCATAAAATCAGAAATATCCTGACTGTGAAAGGCAAAAGAGAAGTTCACAAATTGTCATCTGCTGAAAGGGGAGCATTAGTAACCATTGTTATTTGTATGTCAGCTTCTGGTCAGTTAATTCCTCCATTGATGGTGTTTCCAAGAAAAAACATGAAAGCTGAACTACTCGATGGAGCACCTCCAGGCACCATGTTTGGTTAGATCTACCCTGAACTGTTCACAAAATGGCTGAGACATTTCGTGTCCATAGTAAAAACCATCTAAAGAAGACACTGTTTTGCTGGTATTAGATGGTTATTACAGCCATACAAGAAATGTATACGTAATTGAAATTACACGTGACAATAGTGTATCTGTAATCTGCCTCCCCCTCATTCAACTGATCATATGCAGTCTTTGTATGTCTCATTTATGTTGCCTTTAAAAACATACTATGCCCAAGAAATAGAGAATTGGTAGACAAATCATCCAGGCCGGGTTGTTACTCACTAGCAAGTTGAAGAAATATTTGGAAAAGCTTATATAAAAGCTTGTAAAATAAATACAGAGGTAAATGGACTTCGGAAAACGGGAAAATTTTCACTTAACGAAAACATTTTCGTCGACTCACCACATGCTCCTCCTTCAACCGATGCAAACAACACAACATCTTTGGTAAAGGACATCTCATCACCTCCGGATTTCACAAGGGCAAGACCAACAACATCAACTTCATTATCATGATCAGGAAACTCTTCATCCTCATTGATAGTTCCAGCAGATGTGCAGCCTGTTCCAATCATTGAACTACCTTCAATCTCAACTAGACGGGGCAAAGCCATGATATTCACGTCCTCACCGCATAAACAAGAAACAATGGATGCAGAAAAAAAGCGGAAGCAGAAGGATGAAAGAGTATCGGGGGAAAAAGGGACAGAAGTGTAAAAAAACTAAAACAGCAGGAAACAACAAAAATAAAACCAAAAAGCGACAAAAGAAACAGTCTTCTGACGAGGAACCATCTGATGAGGACCCAATTTTGGTCTCTACTGACGAAGAAGATAGCGACAAAGATTACGCTGAATGCCGAATGCACTGAATACGCTGAATGCAGTTTGTCATAAAAGCTTTTCCCAAGACAAAAAGGGAGAAAAATGGATAAGATGCATCAAATGTTTCCAATGGATGCATGAGGATTGCGTTGAAAATCCAGAACCTAAATTTATCTGTACAACTTGTCTGGAAAATTAGAATTACTTAAACCATACCAATGATTGACAAAGGACTGATAAGATATTGTAATATGGATTACTAAGTACTAATTTTATATAATATTATTGAGAATACAATTTAAATTCACGTACTGATTATTGCGATCTCAATATCGTCCCCGGGACGGAATAAAGGAGTATTGTACCTTTTATTTATTATTTTACTTGTAATTTATTTTTTCTACATTTTTTTTACAAAAAGGGGGCGATATTTAACGCCTGTACCCTATTGTGTATTATTAATATGTATATATATATATATATATATATATATATATATATATACCTAAACCTCCAAAACTCCCCTTGTTACCTGAAGACCTGAGCTTTTGTTTGTATTGAAACATCTGCTCCTGGTAGCCAGACATCACCACCCAAAAAAGTTGCTATACTATAAAACACGTCGATTTTTTGTCAGCATAAAAGGGTAAATGGTCCATTAAAAACGTCCATTACCTGGTTATTATTAGACAAAACATTATGCATATATGTATAGGTTATTTATTTATAAGGTGTCATTTAGATCTATTCGTGTCTAACACAAAAGAAATACTTGTAATGTGACATTTAAATTTGTTGGCTCAATGCTTAGACAGGGAAGTGTATAAACATTCTGGGTTATGCTCGAGGCATGAGGAAGACATTTAGTGAATCTAGAGTCGATTGGTTGAAGTTTATTTTTTACTAAATTAAGGGTGTAAGTAAAATAAACTTACTTCCGTCCTTGTTAGGCTACGTATACGAGCTCTTAAGGACCTCTTGGCCTTAGACCAGGGCGGTCGATCATTATTTGAATTGCTTCTAGCAGCGCACAATATACTATCCCATGGTGAGGGTGGGTTTGGAGCCCTCGGTGGGGGCAAAATATGCAACATTTTCACTCTCACTCTCAAACAAAATTCAACTATCACAATGTCATAAGTTACATTGTCATCTCACAAAGAAAATGATAAAAACACGGAGTTCATAAACGACTTATGTTATCGTTATCTTCTATAAAATTGTTACTACCGTCCTCTACCACCGACCAAGCCAAACTGTCAAGAGAAACCAGCATCGCACGAATCAAGCATGCACTGGATACACTAGCGCCACACGGCGGCAACTTAAAATCCTACTACCGTTACGTTGTTGTTTTATAACCAAAAAAGGAAAAAAATCTACTTTTAAGGACTAAAACGGTCGAAAATCTCGGTTTCTTTGCGATTTTTCCAAAAAAAATAATCTAGGTCGTTATCACCAACACGGTAATTGTTTATTATGAAATTATAACAATAATTTTGTCAGAAAAACAACGAAATTCGTGACTAATAAGGTTATGTGACTAATCCAACGCAAATCCACGTTAGAATGGATTAAACATTAGGCTTTTATGTCAAGATAAAGATTAAGCTTCAACAGGTTATTATCTAGAACAAATACACACATAAACAAAATCTAACCCCCCAAACAAAAGATCGGAGTATTTTTAACTTAAAACTACCATTGAATTGCCATAGAAAGGAATACATTTGGAGTACTCACGATCTGTGGTGAATTATTACTGCTAGGGCTCCTTTGTACTGTCACCAAAGCCATTGCAATTTTAACTACGTGAAAAACTGGGTCTAAAAACCATCCGAATCCCGCACTAAAGGTAACTCTCACAAACTACCAGCACACCACACCATTTGACACTATACAAAACAGAACGTCAGGTTAATTGTCATGTTCGTTATTTTTCATTTTGACTATCGCACTGTACTTTTGATGTTATTCGCGATATCCTACCAATCCCCACGGAGATTAAAAACGAAAACGACAGTTAAATCAGCGACTCTACCGACCTCTGTTGGCTCCGTTGGCTCTTACAGCAACTAAGTGATGATTAAAAATTCGCCATTACTTTCGTAAATTAATTAAAACTCTTCCCTTTTCACAAAGCACCCTTGAACTAAGAAAATTCAAAAGCGCTTGTATTTTAAACGTTTCGAAAAGATATTTAACTTTGACATTTATTTAATATTTTTCGGTTGCACCACATGGTGAAATGTCAATCACTGCTTAACAGCTAACTTCGTGTCGTTTTAAATTGATTAAAATAGCAAAGAATGTCGTTAATATTTACACCAACGAACCAAATACGATTAACAAATGTTGCCGTGGTGCGTATGAAGAAAGGCGGAAAAAGGTTCGAAATCGCATGTTACAAAAATAAGGCAATATCCTGGAGGAACAACGTGTAAGTGAATCACCAAACGGGATTGTTTTTGTTTTCGTAAAAATGTGACATTCATAATAGAAACTTTAATTCCAAACAACATCAAGCTATAATAAGCTATATTATTGTAAAAAGGTTAATTTTGAAGGCTAACGACATTCGAGTTGTTACAAATCGTTAGCACAAACATTCTCTAGCATCCCATAGTACTTTCTCAACATATTGTAACGCAGTTGGGTATCGGAAGTAGTGTTTAACTGTTAGTTCAGATGATTACTCCATACATTGGCTTGTCAGTACTATCGTAATGAACGGAGTGTAAATAATTTGCTTTCCACTTGCAATAACGTTGCATTCAGGAATCATGCTCCGAATAAGTAAAAAGAATCTATTGTTTTACTCTACTGGACGATCAGAAATTTGATTCAGATGGAGCTTCTTGCCAGCGGGGTTCACTTTCTTCTCTCATTTGACTTTTGACCATCATTTGACTACTGCTTTTTCTTTTTTCTTCTTTATTCCTCAGCTTCCCCATCTAAACATTACCCCGCAATTCCTGGTTAAGCCCCCTTTTTTATATTGCTTATGTCAAAAATTGTAATTAAAAACAAATTAAATTAAATGCACAGTATTAAATTAAAAATTAAATCAATACAGTTTGCTCCTGCATAATACGAATTCTTTATAAGTCGTCAAAAATATTGTGACTACCGTTTTCATGTACCGTAATTCCCTGTACAAGGCACTAAATAATAAAATACAAAAATTTCCTGCATTTAAAAATTAAATCTGCTTTAGTTGAGCATTTCTCTGTTTTTTTTTCTTCTTTGCGAACTGCTTTTGTTAGTTTAATTGTTTTATTTTTGGACACAGCTACTCTTAACATAACGATATAAGTATCTGTGCTAAAAGTTGCTAATGTATCAATGTCTTATATTCGTAATTCCAGGAAGCCTAAACCTAAAATGCTTACAAGTATAAAGGATACAAAGTTATACAGTAAATTAGGTTTCTAAAAAATAATTCCTCATTACATAACTCTGACTATTTTTAAGACTCCTTACATATTGATTTTTCCCTGGTTTGTAAGCTCTCCCATACTCTAGTTCTTGGTACTGAGCAGTATACTGCACGTTTACCTATGCCGTTGAGTGGTGACAACATGTTGTAGTGAATTATATTGCGTTATCTTACCTGTACCTGGTATAACTCATTTCCGGGCACCAGAGAGTACACAGTAACCAGGTATTTACCTGGTATACTCGTATTTACGAGTATTTTAATGGGTACGGAAATTGCACCCGGTTGAGACGTGAAAATAGGTCCCTGTACTGGAGGGAAGGAGTAACTAACTGGTAACGATATTTTGTCTACTGGGGCGATTGTTTTTTTTTTGCACATTACGAGGCGATCCAACTAATTTTTTATCGGATACAGCAGAACTAGGATTTTGAAAAAATATGCTTATGAGCAAATACACTGCGAGAAAAAGAATCTTATTGTAAACTTGGTTTCACTAAAGTATTTGCACATCTATCGATTTTACAAATGTACGAGTAATACTTCAACTGATGCAAATATTCTTATACGTATCTGCTTTAGCAAGTCTTCGATGGTAAATTTATTAAATTTCGTCTAAAGATAAAGTTTTGTTCCCGGAAAAAAAAAATTGAAAATTAAGACTGAAAACACACTAAGACTGCACAGTATGCACTAAACCAACTAGTGACATCGCTCTCTGATCAGAGGTACATTGTGTTTGAAATAAAATCAGACGTTATAACGTCTGAGGTATACAGGAATCCGAGGACCACTAACTGGGATCTCTATCGAGAACACTTGAAAGTGGGAACTCGTGAAAATCCCAGCTGATCTGGAGGCAATGAAGACAGTCTACGAAGTTAGATGCCCAGAGAGACTCAATATCATGAGGGCAGAAACTAGAAGGCTGCTCCACAAAGCTAAACCTGCCGGGGAGTGGGATCTGTACAGAACCACTCTGACGGAGTACAATAAAGCCATCAGGAAGGCAAAAAGGGACTCTTGGAGAAGCTACAGTGAAACAAGAAAAAACCCCCGAAGGTTCCCGACTCCAAAAGGTACTCATCAATGAGACAGAGGGGAAGAATAGGTTCCCTCTGCACAGAACAAGAGAGACATACAGAGACCGAGAAGGAAACACTCCAGATCTTGCCGCAGGCACGCTTCCCCGAATCGACTTGTCTTCAGAAATCCTCATTTGAAAACTAGTTGGACCTGGAAAGACCTTTTGAGAAGGCGAACAGGGACAACTGGAGACTTGCAACACAAGTCATTAACAAATCTAAAATTAAATGGGTTGCAAACAAATTTGCACCATTTAAATCATTAAAGAAATGAAATTAAAAATTTACTGATACAGTGGCATCAAAACCACTGGAAGGAGTCCCCGGAACAGGAAACAGCAAAGTGTTCCTCACTGGACCCTCAGAAGCAGCGGCGAACCTCACGCTCAACATGAGCAAACGGGACGTCAAGCTATGGATAGATATAAGTACAGGACACTGTCTGCTCAACAAACCTACACAAGATGGGGCTCGAGATAGCACCAACGTGTAAGGGATGTGGGGAAGAGGAAGACACCTCCACCCACATCATCTGTCACTGTGAAGCTTTTACATGCAGTCGATATAACATTCTAGGGGCGGAAAAACTGAATCTTGAACAGTTAAAAACAGTTCAACCGGGAAGAATCCTGGACTTTGTGAAAAGAACACGTCTTGTATAGGTGAACATGATATCTAGAGGACACAAAAGGCCACGAGGGTGCAGTGCAGGATCATTAAATGAACCACCTCTCAATAATAATAATAATAAGACTGCAAGAGTATTTGCATGGCATCCTCGATTCAACTAATCAACAGACACAGATGCGTCATACTGCCTACTTAGTTCACAAAATTGATGTCAACTGGACTAACATGCCAAAAACCAAAGAGCTAACCATTAACGAGAAAGTAAATATAAGTGCAGTCTTGAAGGAAGGGAAAAGTTTGTGGGAAATAGGAAAAATGGTTTAAAAACCTTTAGCACTGGTCGTTATGTACTAAATATGCAAAAAACATTAATACATAAACCTGGGGGCCCAAGAAAATTAAACGAAAGAGAGTAGCGTCTGATTTTAAAGGAAGTGAGACAAAGTGCAAAAATAAGTGCACAAAGTTCAGCTATGAATATTGGAAATGCGACGGGAACAAAGGTTCACAAGGAAATGGTGCGAAGGACACTAAAAATAGCAGAGTGTAGCGCCAGACTAGTTCGGCAAAAACCGTTCATTGCAGAAGGTAATGGAACGAGGAGATTATCATTTGCAATATGATGAGAAATGTATTTGGAAAAACGTTATTTTTACTGACCAGTCGAAGTTTAATTTCATGTGACGGCCGATAAATGGTGTGGCGAAAGGCAAATACACAGTTAGAGATTAATAAGTACACAGTAATAATACACAGTTAGAGATTTATAATAAATTGCCATTTAATTGACAAAATGTCAAAAAAATTAAATAGTTGTAGGTCCGATAAGAAATTTTTTTGTAAGTGAAACTTCCAGTAGAAGAACAAAAGGATTTGGGACAGCTTTTAAAATGGGCAGTGAAAACAAGATCAAAGTGGGGTGCACGGATGTATCTAAAAATATTACAAGAACCTCTATTAGAAAGTGCACATAAAATGGCACTTGGCGATCAGTTTGTCTTTAAACAAGACAATCCCAAAAATACGGCTAGAAT
>JAWQRJ010000373.1:0-22007 GCA_033557515.1 Diorygopyx duplodentatus | reverse complement strand
GTATACCTGTTTCCCTCCTAGTTTACTTTTCCTCTTCGTTACTTCCGCTTTGGCTTCCCATGTTTCAACTTTTGCCATCGTAATGTTTTTATTTCGTCCCAGTGTGAGAATGTTGTTCACCTTCGCCTTTACTCCAACCTCCCTCTCCAGGATATCCTCCACCGCTTTCTCACTGTGTAGATTCATTCCTTGGTAATCCTTGATTACTATATTGTTTTTCCTTTCCCTCCTTTCCATTCTCTCCATTCTGTCCTCCTGCTGTCCTATTCTCTCCTCCATATTTTCTCTCTCCCTCCCCCACTGTCCCTCTCTCTCTCTTCTATGTCCTTCTAAAAATAAAATAAGGATTCGAAAAAGAAGAGGTCTCCAGGAGGGGAGGAGTTATGTGTCAAAATCTTGTATTGTTACATAAAAAGTGACAATGCGTAACGATAAAAAAAACCGTATAAATGGATCGTCCCACTAGTGTCCATTTGGTCTCTAAGAAACCATTGTACCTTCTGTCAATGTTTTTCGCTTTAAACAAATAAATGTGTTAATTTTCAAAGTGTTTATTATTTTTTGAAATTAAAAACCGACGGCTTTGGCAGTTAACTGGCGGTTTTATTTAAAAAACAATCGCTATTTGAATACAATTAAAAAACCAAACAGCTGTTTCCTTTCCGCCTGCTGTAGCTTTTGAAGTACTCACTGTGAACAGTGTGAACGTGAGTGTGTTCCAACATTTTGAGTATCTCTGGCAGCATAAAAACGCCTGCGCTAACTGGCGCTATTTCTCCCAACCGATATTTTACTCACTACAGCAAGTCAGACAACTGCTTCGTGTCATATATCTACCTGCTAAGGCTTTTTTGTGCTCTCTAAAAAACCATCTACATCCATTGTTTTTTCCCCAATTTTTTAATCGCCGTCCACTTTTTCAATTTCGTGAAAACTGCGTTCGTTTGTTAAATTCGTTTTCTGGTTTAATTGTTGGAAAACGTTCGATCGCAAATCGTGTAACACTCAGTTATGGTGCGCGTTTTTTAGCACACATTCCAGAAGTTTGAATAAGGTAAGAATTTGCTGTATTAACGTGATTGCGATAACGGGAAAAAGGTAATTATAAATAATTAAAAACGAACCGTGTGTGTAAGTGAGGTGTACGAAAATTTTCCCAAGAATTTGTCACGTTCTATTGATTTGCGAAGCAAGCAGAAAATTCCAAGGTTACGTGCTGAATTATCTGTTAAATTACTTCAAGTACAAATCGAAAACCAACCCATCAAAGTACACGTTTCTTAATTTTTTTTGGAAGCTGCAAAGTAATAATAATTTCTAAATTCAAATTTCTCAATCCAATAATTCCTTTACAAAACCATCATGGTTGCTATTTAATCACCTCCCTCTAATTAAATAGTAACCAGTTATTAAATGGTTAAATAATTAACTGATTACAAGACCAAACTGAACTTTTGGAATTGTGTTTCAGACGCAGTTGTCTTTCACAACTTTATTCAAAATATTTTTAATAGACGTAATCAAGAAGTGAAAGGAGGAGTGTTTGATTTAAGAGCTTAATGACCGACAAGGAAGTGGTTATTTATAATTAACAATGTTTGAACTTCTTTATCTCGTGACACGCGTCACTTAAGAGATAAATCTTTCCAAAATAGATTGATTTGTTAACAGATATTATCAAAACACTATACTATCGTTTCCTGTTTGATATTTAACCGTTTGTTATTTTAGTTATGCATAAAACAAAATTTACTTTTTAGGATTTAAAATTTACGTTTTTACAAAACTTTTTTACTGCCTATTTAAAAAAAAAATTGGAGTAGATATCCAGATGTCAAGCGATTTTATTTAGTACTATTGTTGAAAAAAACAAATATATCACCACACGAGTATTTGCGTCAATTGGCAATGATATTTAAAAGAGGCACCGACGAAGTGATTTGGGCCAAAAATTTTCGACCGTCAGCAAATTGCAAATATGAATATCGTTGGAACCCTTCTACACCTTTTATTTTTAGCCAACAAAATATTTACATCTTGGCCACTCATTACCGAAATTTTCCGTGCACACTTTTAATGGAGGTGTTCAACTACATTTATTTAATATTAAAACTCTACGAAAATATCAGTATCTGCAACGCGGTTCTTCCAATTAGAGCCCTATCGATTTTGGGCGCCAGTCTAGCACGTGGATGACACAGACTACGCCAGCTCGCACGCCCTTTGCGGCGGATGCACTGTTTACGAGCCCAAAAATCGATTTACCCACACCTGGAGGGGGTGTGGGTAAATACCCCCATTTGCTACGTCTACGTGCAGTTTACTTTTACACGTGCCAAATCAAAATCTTCCATTTCTTTGAATACCATAAGACCAACCAATTTGAATATTCGACATTGAATTATTTATATTAATTATATTCTCTTAGAGAGAATGCATAAGTTAAGGTTTTCCCTTCAGTGTTTATGGTTTTGAAAAACTTTTAAAAACTACTGAACTGACTAACTTGTAACTTTAGTTAATTGTTTTACTAATTACATCACTTTCTTCCTAGTAATGAATTTGTTAATCGTCTCTTCAAATTCAAAGAATTCTTGAATAAAATCACAATAACCACGTAATCACAATCTTGCGAATTAAATAAGTCGCCAGAACTATTCTGTGGTAATAATTTGCATTCTTTCTAAGAACATATTTCTAAAATAGATTCTATTTGCGCAATAATTACATAACAACTTGTGTAATCCGGTATTGTTATAATAAAGTATTTTAAAAAAAGTTACGATGCTTAAATGTTACTTAAAATACTGCTTTGTACAATAATAGTATTATTTCTGTATGAATTTTTTCTCTTTGAGTATCATTTATTAAACTGGATGTATTATTAATACTATGTACTGGATATAATTCCTTCAGTTAATATAGATTGTAACTGGTTTTTAAAAAAAATCTTTCGTTAGTCAACAAAGTAGGCGCTGCAGAAGATATCGAAAAAAATCACAATGGAGAGATAACGTAAACAATTGTTATTGCAACGTGGTCAGATTTATGACCCCACTCCATTCGAATTGCGCACCTTGTGCATCAACCAAACGTGGGAGAAACAGTTGAATTTTCGACAAATGCACGTGCGTCGCTTACTAGATTGGTATGGCGTCCCGACTTTTGGCCCCATTTTAAAGGACACTGATAATACAACAAATGCACGCGGGTCGGTGGCGTTTTAATTATAGTTCTTAGACGCAGTCCAACGCAAATTTCTCCGGCCAGTTAGGCTCAGACCGTCAGTCCGTTCGAAAATGATAGCGAGAGTGCTGTGCGGTGATTTGTTTTTAATATTTGGAACAAAACTTTCGGAGTTTTATTAAAGATTACAGTGGGGTATTAAAGATTTTATTAGTAAGTGAGGTATAGTGTCGAACGTTTTGGTTTTAACAATGGAACAGTATGTTCATAAAATGGTAATGTACCACCTACCCGAAGAACGCAAAGAATAGTTTATTGTATTCGTATCCCTGTTCCTATTGTTAAATAATTGTTGTACGGATATGAATAGTTCAGTACATTGTACGCTGTGGGCAGAAAAGGAAAATGACACGATAGCTTTGTTGTTAAATGTTTTATCGATCATGTTTTAGTCGTGATATCTACATAGAGTGCATACTTTGTTTATCGCTTGTTTGTTTTTTATACACTACATTCGCAACAATATAGAACGAAGTAACGCAAATAATACTGTTTGAGTTTACAAACTGTTTTATTATATTTTGACTTACTAATTTTGAATTTATTTATCTATTTTGAATCTTCGATCTATCTAAATCCCACTTCCAATTCACACGTGTTATAAAAATGGATAAATAAATCTTCGAGCCAACCAAACAAACGTAAAGCCACACTTGAAAATTTTAAAGCAACATATTCAAAATTTGGCCTCGATTTTTTACACCTTTGCCAATTCATAAGTCGATATTGCGGCCAAAAGATACGACGTTGACACTATCTGTTTATTCCAAATGTTTAATTTGGGAACTCTATTCAGATCGCGTAGGTATGCCCTTATCTAACGAACCCTGCGTTCGAAAAAAGAGATAACAAATAGTGGTTTATCTTATCATCATCTGGACGTGGACAGTTCACATCACGTCAGAACTTGAGAGAGTAATTTTGAAATGTGTATTTGCTTAATTGAAAAATTCCAATCGCCTCATTATCGATTATATTGTGTTATTGTTTTTTTAATTGTTATTGGGCTAGTGATTGCCCTAGATTAGTAATTATTGAAGATAATAAAATGCGCTGTTTGCATTTGTAATAAAAAGCTAAAGTGCAACAAACTAATAAATAAAATATACGTATAGAAAATTTCTTTTGCAAAGGTACAAAAAGAAATTCCTATTTTCTATATGTGTAAGTAAGCTAGATTGAGTTGGGTTCCATTAGGTTGTAATCATTACAAAGTTATTCCTTTTTGAATATTTCAGTTCTTCAGTTTTTGACCAAAAGAAAAGCTAAAAATTAAAAAAAATAGTTAAAAATGTTTCAAATAAAGTCTGCACTGCATGGTGCTCTCAAAAACTAGAATTCTATTCCTTTTCTAGGAAAGAAATTGCTATTATCTATATGTCTACATAAGCTAGATTGAGTTGGATTTGATTAGATTGTAATCATTACAAAGTTATTACTTAAAATGAATTTGTGAAGTTTTATGCTTCGCATTGCACTTGAATTACTTATAATAGAAGAACTATTCCTCTCGATATTTATGACTGTGATGATAAGGAATTATTATTATAATAACTGATAAGTAAGACATTTTGTAAGCTATTGATTATTATCTCTACTAATTGTTTTTTTTGTAATTGTATATTAATATATACTATCCTTTTTCGTTTTAGGATTTTCAACAAATTCCACTGCGCCCCACGCATGGCAGTTCACCCCTTCAACCCCCCTTCTAGTTGGCGCGCGCCGTCCACTATCATCCGCATGATAGAACAGAACGTCTCCACGTTACGTCTTGCGTGCTCGCGCAGGCAATTCACCAGGGACCTGCAGGAATGGCCGAGGAAGAAAAATCACGCGCAAAACTGGACACTTTACGTTCCACTGCGGCCGACGTGGCCGGCAGTGGAAACGGCCCTCTCTCAGTGAACCGTGCCAACGTTCTTAGTGATCCCATTGTCGTTAACGGCGCCAACCAGCGGTTCTACGGCGACAACCTGGTGAGCCGGGGATCCCCGTACGCGCTCGCGAGAAACGAGAAGCCTCCCTTCGACGGCGAACTCGAGACCGACACCTTACTGATGCCTTCCCTGAAAATTACCAACAACAACGTAAACCACTCGCCGGACGGCGAAAAGCCGTCGCTCCACGTTCAGTTTCACCACGTCGACGACGCCAACGACCGCCTCACCTCGGTCGAAAACCAGCCGCAGGGCCCGTCGAGCATCGACAGCGATAGCTCCTCGTCCAGCAGCTCTTCGAGCAGCGAAGAATCGATAGAAGTCTCCGAGGCCCGTCCGCCCGACGGGGGATGGGGTTGGGTGGTCGTAGCCGCCTCGTTTGTCGTCAATTTAATAGCTGACGGCATCACGTTCAGTTTCGGGGTGATTTTCGTCGAGTTCCTCGAGTATTTCGGGGAGAATCGCGGGAAGACCGCGTGGATCGGGAGCCTGTTCATGGCGATGCCTTTGCTCTCGGGCCCGATAGCTTCGTTTTTGACCGACAGGTACGGGTGTAGGGCTGTGACGATGGCGGGGTCGGTCCTGGCCGCCTCCGGGTTCGTTATTAGCTCGATGTCCAACAGCATGGAGGTACTGTTCATTACGTTCGGAGTGTTCGCCGGGTTCGGATTGAGTTTGTGTTACGTGGCGTCTGTGGTTATCGTGGCGTATTATTTCGATAAGAAGAGGAGTTTTGCGACGGGGTTGGCGGTATGCGGAAGTGGAATAGGTGGGTATTAAATTTAGGTTTTCGTCATCCAAAATTACCACCTGAACTGTTATTTTTCATTTTTCAAATAAAAAAGATATAAACCTAGAGAATAAACTATTTTTATTGCAATAGTTTAAAATATCTATTTTCTCTTCTACAAGCAGAAAACTATAAAATGTCAATTATTTTTGCAATTAATTTCAATCAAAGTATCATATTTTTGCTTTCAATAATTTAATCTATTTTTGAAAGCAATGATTTAAAATTTCCATTTTATCACATCGTCGATTTTTTTTCTGTTTATTCCGTACTCCTCTTATTCTTCAGGTACTTTTATTTTTGCACCGTTAATCCAAGTTCTCTTAAAACACTACGGTTGGCGAGGAACAACTCTGATTCTTGCCGGACTCTTCCTGAACCTAGCAGTTTGCGGCGCGTTAATGCGAGATCTCCCCTGGACCCCCAGCAGTATTAAATCGAAAGAACGCAAAAAGAACAAGATCTTAAAGAAGAAAAAGAGCCAATCGTCCGCCGATACCTTCTCCGTTAGCAACAGTACGAACACGGCTAGCGTCCTGCAGCCCATCTTAGAAGTTAACGAATCCATTCACCATCCCGACGAAGACGACGCCTTGCACAGCAACGATCGGCTGTCGAGCTCCCTGGTCAACCTTCCGACGTACGTTAAAAACGGAGAGAAAGTCCCGATCGAAGTGTTGGAGCTGCTCTCGAAGAACCCGAGCGTCTACAACGTCCTGATGCACAATTACCCGAACCTCTTGACGCCTTCGAGGAGTTTCAGCGATTCCGGCCGACTGAACGAGGCGCACCTCCAACAGAAACCGACTAACGTGCCTTCGCCGCTGTCCGTTAACCCCCCCGTCGTCGCCCAAAACATGTCTTCTGACGCGGCCTTTCTGTGGTGGCTGAAGCGTACCGATATTTCGCCCCCGAGGTTGGCGCAGACGAAGAAAGCGGTGCAGCCGGCCTACCTGAAAGATCTCAGGGTGCACCGGTTGTCTCTGACGTACCGCGGGGCTATGTTGAACATAAACAGGTACCGGTTGAGAGCGTCGTCGTGTCCGGATATTTACCGGAACTCGATGACGACGATCGCGAAAGAGAAACACGATTGGATGGCCGGGTTTAGAGATTTGAAAAAGATACTTGTGGATATGTTCGATTTTTCGCATTTCGCCGACCCGAAATTTTTGATATTCGCCATTTCCAACTTTCTGCTGTATACGTGGTACGACGTTCCGTACATGTACCTTTCAGATTACGCCATCAATATCGGGTTAACCGAAGAGGACGGTTCGTTCTTGATTAGTAACATCGGAATTATCAACATGTTTGGAGAGGTACGTGAATGTACAACATAATAAAGACTTCTAGAGGCTGTTTATGAAATGGAAAAGAAATGTTTTTTGCCTTTTTTTTTCAAAAAAATTAAATATATTTGAAAATACCTTGTGTTATATGCTTTAAGAAACATATTTAAATATATGAAAATCAAATTTTTTTATTACTTATAGAGAAAAATGATAACAAATTGTTTTAGTATTGAAACAGTCTTAAAAAAAGAAGAAGAATTTCTTATTCAAACATTTAATTTTGATCTCTGCAGATTGTGCTTGGATGGGCCGGGGATCGTCCGCGATGGAACGCGGGTATAATCTACGCGATATGCATGGGTCTGTGCGGAACGGCAACCGCAATTATCCCTGTGTTAAGATCGTACCGGGCTCTGCTGATAGCGACGGGAGCGTTCGGCATGTTTATTGCAGCCAATTATTCGCTGACGTGCATCATACTTGTCGATCTGCTATCGTTGGATAAATTCACGAATGCTTATGGTTTGCTATTGCTGGTACAAGGAGTCGCGAATCTAATCGGACCTCCTATTGCGGGTAAATAATTTATTGTAAACCTAGCGAATAATAATAATTGCTTTGTTTGTTTTGATAAAACAATTAAATAAAATAGATTTCCAATACTTATTTTTTAAGTTAATTTCTTTCAATTAACAATTGAAAAAAAAATAAAAAATTTACCACATTTATCATACGTTTGTTTTTCGTTATCCAGGCTGGATTTACGACATGACGGGAAAACACGATCTTTCATTCTATCTGTCGGGAATCTTCATCGGAATATCCGGACTCTTGCTTTTCGTACTACCAGCGACGAAGCGGTACCGTCGATTCCAGACGTTGCAGCGTCGGGCGTCGTCGGAGGCCAACGACGCGTCGCCTGCCGAGCCGAAGTTCCACGCCATCCTAACCTCTTGCATCACGGGCAGGGTGAACGAGAAGGCGGCGAAGAAACCGGCGCAGGAACGCCACGTCTGAACCGGTTCGAATTCTGCTTACCGCACTTTGCAAACGTTGCGTTCTCAAAAAGTGGGTACGTTCGAGAAATTTGAATTTTTTAAATAGCGTTTCTCAGGACTTCTTGAATACATTGTAAATTTTCGACACCTCAAGATTGAAAAATATCGTTCGTAGTTTGAATTTTCGAAGGCCAAACACAAAAAGGAATGTTAAGTTGTTTAATGAATTATTAACGATAATGATAAGATCTCATTGACTATTGTAATATAGTTAGTTTACGTTTAAATCCGAACAATGTAGTTATAAAAATACAAAACTAGTTGTTTTTGTTACGGACATTTTGGGGATCTTTTTTATTATAAAGTACTCATCCAAAATTATCGCAACAAAACCAAAACCGTACGTGTACTTACAATTTACCGTTCTTCAATTTGTAAGTATACTTAGATTCACCGACGATAGAACTTAACAATCTTCAAGTAGATGGCTGTGCCGACATTAAACAAAAACCTTCTCTAAATTTAACATTAGAATAGAGAATGGACCGCATCGGAAAGGTATTATTTAAAAAGAAACGTTTTTTTCTTTTAACGTGAACAATCAAATAAAAGTATATTACAATTACATAATAATTTAAAGAATAGTACAGTCAAAGTTTCGAATTTCCTTATATTCTCCTCCCATAATTTTCTTTTTGTTTCAAATTCGTTTCTAAGCGTATCTGTGATTACACTTTTTTTTTCACGTTTTTGGGTGTCATCATTTCGAACCGTAACAGTATACAAGGCGTTGTGTAAATACGAGAGAAGCTGGAGTTATTTTACAATAAGACATTCAATCTGCCTCTAACGTATTGTAACTAATTAAAAAATAAATTTAAACGAATAAGGTTTTTTGTCCCCATTTTTAGAACAATGTTGAAAGAAGTAATAAAAGATTATTTAAATCATATGCAAAGTGGTTTTGTTTATAAAACGTGTGATTATGGTAAGTAACTAAAATAATAACTAAATAATTAAAATATTGAATATATTAAAGATTAAAATGTACTTTAAACTGCTACTATGGGTGAGAAAACGAAATGAAGAGAAAGTGCACAAAAATTGTATTTATTCACTTAATTTCAATTCTATTTCAAATAAAACAACTATTTGTTAGTTTTTTTTCCTTAAACCAAATGGTAAATAATAACAAATTCAATTCTTACGTATACAAATTTTTCAGGACTCTAACAAATACATTTTGTAAAGTTTTTCGTGTTCATCACAATCGAACGTCGGATTGAACTTAAACTCGTGGACCTCCGAAAATCCCTCCTCCGATTGCGGTTTCTCAAACTGTTTAAAGTACGTGTTTATCAGCATATCGTTAATCGCCGTATGTTTATTGTCCGTAATGCTTCTAAAGCGATTGTTGTGCTTCGCGTGTTTCACCGTCACGTCCATCGCAAAACACTTAACGGCCACCTTATACTTCTTGCACATCTCCAAATAATCCTTTCTAGATTCTTTGGTGGGATGCGTATTATCGATGACAACGCTTTTCCCGTTTCTAAGCGCATCTTCCAGCGTTTTCAAACAGCGTTCTTTCGAGCGAAGCGTATCGCGGTTAATCCAAACGAAACCCTTCGTCACTACGTTCTGTTTGCAGAAAAACGACTTGCCCGAAGCTTGACTGCCGACCATCATAACTGCCTCTTGGGTTCCGACTCGTAAGGGAACGTTCTGGTCGTACGGTATTACGGTTTTCGAGTCAAATTGGGGCATTAGGAATTTTGCCGGTTTAGCACCGAGGAAATACTCTTCGGGGGTGTGAAATTTGAGGTTTACGTTTACCGCGAAAAGTCTGTCTGCCGTCGAGTGGTCTTTCATTTTGTGCGGGGCCCAGTTTTTTTCCCGACCCGCCGCGTCGCCAACAAAAAACGATTCGCTAACATCGACGTTCGGGTTGATTCTCGTCAAATGATTCCACATACCCGGAGCTGGTTTTCTGTATATATCTTTTTTCGTCGCTATCATCACCATTATCGGTAATTCCAGTAATTTGAGGATGTCCTCGATTTTACTCTTAAAAAACGGAATGTTCTTCGACGATTCGTTACCTAATCGTAACTGGTTCGAGAAAATAACAACCCGATACCCGAGACTTGTCAATTCGTGTAATTTCGGTTTAACTTTGATATCCGACAACCTCCAATCGGTGTAATCCGTTGGAAACCTCTGCCCCGATTTCGTTTTTATCAACGTACCGTCCATATCGAACCCTGCTATTTTCGTGGGGGTCGAAACAAAATTATACGGGGTATAAACCAATAAGGAATTATCAATCGTTTCCCAATTCCCCTTACAGTAATCTAAAGGATCGCGGGTGAACTTAGGTTTTTTGCTCGGGCTTAACTCATTTTGTGGTTCGAACATTAAATCAACTTGTGGTTCCAACATTAAATCAACTTGTGGTTCAAACATTAAATCATACTTAAGCGATCCAAGACGCACCTCAAATCTACCCCCTTCCTTAACAGTATACATCCTATCTGCCATTAGAGCGAACCCATCGCAAGCCGATAAGTTTTTACCGCTAGCCACGCACTTGACGGTACGACTGTTGTAGTCGGGTTTGAGAAGAATCTGTTTTTTAGACACCAACGGGTCTCGAATGTTCGATATCGAATTCCTGCCGAGAATAAACATTTTTTTGTCGGACAAAACTAGTTTGGTGTCCGGATCGTCTACCGATTGCAAAAAACACCTTTCGGGCCTCGCGGACATTGTAAATGAACCTCCTTGACAGAAAGGAAGAATTATAAAGGGGCTATCGTAAAAATAAAGTAAATAAGTAAGGATAGTTTAATTGTATACCTTTCAATGTGTTTTGCATAGTTTGTACATGTAGGAATTTTTGGAGAATCCGCATAGAACATTAATGATGCATATTTAATCGTGTACTTCTTTTAAATTGCTGTGTTAGCACTTCAAAACACTTAAAAACTATACTTTTATTAACTATAAGCTTATGAATTTACTGCGATAAAACAGAAACCTGCAATAGTAACCTATAAAGATAATAACTGTCAAAATGATGTTTCTTAAAATTCGTGAGTAGATATTATATCGTGTGTGTGGACATACACGATATAATCGATTATATAATCCACGTTGGTTCGTGGATTCGCGCAAAATTAAGTTCTCCTTCAAAAAAAGCAACTCACCCTAATATCGAAAAACTTCACTGCGATAAAACAGAAACCTCTAACATCTGTCAAAGTGACGTATCGTATGAGACATAATTTCGCCGATAGATGGTGCTGTGATGTCGTTTTCAAAATTGAAACTTCAGCTTTCTTTCAAAAAAAAAGCAGCATTTTTCTCGCGTACACATGTCGGAATTAAGTCGAAATTCTCGCGTTTTAAAACTCGGTTATGATCAGAGTTTCAAACACACATTTGGGGACTTCAACGTTGCTCAGCGGAGAGGCGAAAATTTTCAAAATTTTTTCGGAAAAAGGGGTCGAGAAGAAAGGTTTTTGTGCAAACGTCGGTAGGGTCGAAGGAGAAAGTGTTAGTAGCGTGAAGAATGTTTACGAAAAATGGTTAAACGACCCTAACAATGTGGGACCAGTAAGTATGGTTCATTTTGAAAGATTTGGAAATGTATTTTATATATATTTTTTGAAATTTAATAGATATAAACTAAAGTTTGGTTTTCAATTGAAGATCGATTAATTAATCTACTTTATGGTTATAGGTAGCGGAATTTTAAATTTTCGAAAATTACAAAGTTTTTAGTTCCAATACACAAAGCTCTTTGAATTAAACAATGTGGATTTCAATTTCGAAAAAGACCCAACCAAAAGCTGCTACTTTTGTTTTTAGTACTATTTGATAAAGGAAATCACAATTTTACAATGTCTTCTCAGTTAGGACTGTTGACAATTAGGAGAATTTGCTATTAGCCCCATTGACACTTAAGGCAAAAAGAAATGTTTGTAATGTACTCCCTGTAAAATATATTAAATTACTCCCTGTAAAATTATTACAATTCGAGCAATTTAATGCTGAAAACTTTGAGTTTTTCGTTTGAAGTTAGATGTTTTGTCTTCAGGCATGGGACGCCTTCTTCAAAACAGTGTCCCAAAACGAACTTTGGAAGTCCAAATCGGAATTTTCCCTAATCGATCCTTCCCGCGATGGAGTTGAACGTTTGTGCAGAAGAACTTACCACGACAGATATGATTTCGATTATTTCGATCGCGCCGCAAAAGAAGTTAAAGACCTACAACAAGTGCTCTTGGTTCATCGTCTAATCAGAAGCTATCAAGTGAGTTTCGCTTTTTTAATTCTACTTTTAAGCCCTGTTTCTTCTGGCCAATAGGTGCGTGGACACCATCTTGCTAAACTGGATCCGCTGGGATTCCGTCGCATCGACAGATTGCCCGTGTTTGGAAGAGGAAAAGGTAGAAAAGTTAGAAAAAGGTAGTAGGTACGCTTGATTCTTTGTTTTTTTTCCACCAGGCGCTTTGTACAGACATTACGCGGACGAACATTTGAGTTTGCTAAACAAAGTGCAGTGTAAGTGCGACCAGTGTGGCAGAACTCTACTTTGAAGAACTTACGGTGTCTCTTCACTGTTATGTTTCGTTTTCAGACGAACTGAACATGGACAAAGAATTCCCACTGCCTAAAGCAACGACCCAAATAGGCGGAGAAGAGGATAACATATCCTTGTCGCTATCAGAGATAATAACTCGTTTGGAGAACGTCTATTGTGGTAAAATAGGGTTGGAATATATGCACATCAATAGTTACAGTCAGTGCAATTATTTGAGGAAACAGTTTGAAGTGCCAAACGCCCGAAGAATGAGTGTTGACCAACAAAGGGTGTTGATGACCAGATTAACTAGAGCTACAAGGTTAATCTAGTTAATCTTGAAACAAAAGGAAGCCATGACATTTTATTCTTCTGCAGCTTTGAAAAGTTTTTCGACAAACACTATCCGCAAGTCATGAGGTACAGCTTGGAGGGCTGCGAAGTTCTGGTGCCTTGCCTAAAAACGATAATCGACAGATCCACCGATTTCGGCGTGGACCACTTTATATTCGGTATGACCCACAGAGGAAGAATGAACGTTTTGGCCAATGTCTTCAGGGTGCCACTAGTCCAAATAATGTCCCTATTCAACCGTTTGGAACCCGAAAACCCAGAATCAGGAGACTCCATGTACCATTTGGGAACGGATAGAGTGAAGTTTGTACACTCGTATCTTCCGTTTTCTTTTCCGTTAGCACTTTCCGTTTCCAGATTAAACAGGATCTCCAACAGAAAGACCAGGTTGACCTTATTGGCCGCTCCGTCTCATTTAGAAAGCGTCAACGCCGTGGTTTTAGGCAGAACGAAGATAGAACAGATGACTAGGGCCAAAAGGAACAAAGTTATGTCCGTATTGGTTCATGGCGATATGGCGTTTTCAGGACAGGGAATTTCTTACGAAATCCTGAATTTGTCTGATTTGCCAGCTTTTAACACTAGGGGAACTGTCCACATCGTTTTGAACAATCAGGTCGGATCGACATCCGATGCCCAAATCACAAGATCTCAAACATACAGTACAGGTAAAAGTGTATTTTTCTCTCTAAAGGAGATAACAGCAAATATATCAAATAATTCGGTTGTATTCGAATATATTAAGTAATTCGGTTGGAAAGAATGAGATCATCTTATGGGTACCAACTCATAATGGTATCAACTCATGAGGGCATCAACTCATGAGGCATCAACTCATCCAAACAGTGTTTCAATTGTAACAAGAAACTTTAGGAATTAGATTTTCTAGAACTTTAGGAATTCTTGAAAAAGGACAGCTTTCCTCTCTTGGCTTGCAGACCTCGGAAAAATCATCAACGCGCCGATTTTTCACGTGAATGCCGACGACCCAGAAGCCGTCCATCACGTTGCCAAAGTGGCCGCCAACTGGAGGAACGTGTTCGAAATGGACTGCGTGGTGGAGCTGGTCGCCTACAGGAGACAAGGAGACAGCACTTTTGAAGATCCGACCATTTCCAATCCTTCGTTGTACACGAAAATTAAAGAAACTCCAGCCGTGTACGACAAGTACTACGACTGGCTGAACAGAGAAAGAATCGTTTCCGAGAAAGAGGTGAGTAGTGGAACGTTAATTTTGGATGTTTTCCATTAATTTTAAAATTTGTGGGTTTGGCATTTTATCTTTCTCATTGAGAGTATTTTCATCACTATCGTAATAATTTTCATTTTAGGCCCGATTGAAAGTAATAAACTGGCCCGAAATGAAGGTTACTACAGTTTTGATGAAAATCTCGAGAGAGGACGATAAAACGTCTAAAAACGGGTCTCGTGATGTCCTGAAGGAAATCGAGAAAATTGAGAAGGAGAGATTGGAAAAACGCAAAACGTTGGAGAAACTGAAACAGTTGAAACGAGTGGAAAGGATCAAATTAGCTGAACAGTTACTGCGGTCCAAACAAAACAGAAAGAAGGATAAGAAATAACGAGTAAATGAATAATAAATGTTTTTAAAAACAAATTTTTTAAATTAGTACGGATATGTAACTCTTCCCCCGCTAGATCTGACTTCCCCCAGGATGTCACTTCTCGTCCTTCTCTTCTGACGTAGCTTATTTATAACATCGTAACAATCAAATACGCGATTACAATTAAAATCGTTGTTATAATAACATGACTTATTGCATGATTTTTCTTAAAATGTAGTTCTAAATCGGGTATTTTCTTATCCACGATTGTCCACGATTAAATTGTGTAATACAATTTTCGGTCGTCTTTCAATAGTTACATTATTAATTTTTATTTGCGTATTTTATTTTTTATCCTCAAAATGTTCTTCTACCTCCAATATTTCCGGAGATATCTTTAGTTATATCAAGAAAATGAATTTTTTTAGATAAAACTGAACCGTGTGGAATTTTTTGATTTTATCTTAAATCACTCGTTTTAAGAACATATTCTAGACGATTTCTTACAGAAAATTAACTGATCTTTGTTTTTTTGTTGAAGATTTTTTATCTAGCTCCTCTACTTTAGTAGATATGTTTAATCAAAGTTATGAAAGATGAAAATATAAAATATATGTCTAAGGTGGATGATTTTTTAAATTTCTTTCATAATAATAGAATATAGAAGAAATTGTAGTGAATTTTCCTACATAACATTATTTGCTAATAATTTTTTACTTACAAAAATTTCCCGTATCTTTCATATTTTCCGACATATCTTTGATTGCATTAAGTAAATCGTATTTTTTGGACGAAACTGTATCTTTCTGCAGTTTCTAGTTTTTCTCTTAAGTTATTGGTGCTATAAATATTTGATATGTATGTAGTTTCTTACAGATAATTAACATATCTTTCTTTTCTTATAAAATATTCTTTAACCACCTCCCCTATTTCAGCAGATACCTTTAAGCAAAGTTACGAAAACAGCAAAAATTAGATGTTCCCGTTAGGCAGAAAATAAAATTGTATTTTGTCTGTGTAATTTTCAAAATTTCTTCAAAATTATGTAATTCAAAACTACCTCATTAGATTCTTTGTATTAAAAATTATTCTTTTTTTTTATTGTAAAAACTTTCTTGTACCTCCAATACTGTGAGGTAACATTGTAAGGTGTTGTAAACTCTTGTTTTTCTCTCAAATTGTTCGATTTTAAAACACATTCTAGACGATTTCTTACAGAGAATTAACTGCTCTTTCTTTTTCTATTAGGAACTGTCGATGTATTTCTTCTACTTTAGGAGATATCGTCCATCGAAGTTACGAAATATGTAAATATTCGATTTAAGACGCTTTTGCAGTTTCTAAAGCAGTTTTAAAACTTTTCCAATTGAATTTCGATACAGCAAGCAGGGTGAAAGGAACAACGATGTTTAATCTAATATTTTCTATATTTTAGTTGACAACAATATCTTTTTATTAGGTATAATTAAGTTATGGAATTTAGGGAATAATATTATTATTATTAGACTGGGAATTAGTTTATGTTAGTATATTGGAAAATAATTATTATCTGAATGCACAAGTGTACATTGTCAAAGTTCAAGTAGGAAGGGAAATAAAAGATGAAAATATTTTCAATAAGCTGGCGGTTCCGGTTATACCGGAAGTTGACAACAGCTTTGTTAATTTAAATGGAATAACTCCAATTTTATTTATTTATTTTGGCCGATTTGTTTTTGATTCGCGTCGTAAGCATAATCGAAATTCGCATTATCGTAATTATGTGCCAAACTGAATGGAAGAAATTTGAATCCTTCCATTAAATTAATGGTAAATCAGGAATCGGGAACTATCGGTGAATTGTTTCATTTAGAAAGACAAAAGAAAATTCTTAACTAAAACAAATGAAAAAATCGCAAAGAGATCATATTTACCATACATATGTACGTGTGCATATATGTATAGCATTTTTTTGTCAGTATCCGCGCTTGCAATTCACATAACTATTGCGTTCTCAAAATTGCCGGGATGGAATAACTGTAAAAATGCAAAAAATGACAGTAAAAAAACGTGTAATGTAGCAAATATCCGTACGTTTAAAAATAACGTGCTTAAAAGTTTTATTTTTCTAGCTTATTTCTAATGCCTATAACCGACAAGGCTGGGTGAGTTCCAGCAGTTAAGAATAAGCTGTCTGCAATGATTAGCGAAACGTCAACATCAAGTGTTTAATTTCTGGAAAGAAAGATAAAAGTTCATCTGGTAGGATGAATCGCTATCAAGAAATAGATTTTTTCTGGGAAATAATATTAAACTATTCCAAAAGCTAAAAAAAGCTAAGATACAAAAAAGAAATATAATGAAGATATATGAAAATACTTCTAGAATAGTATACATTATTTTTACTTTCTCTTTATACTTTTAGGGTAAGAGAAAGTAAAAACAACGTATGATAAGATACATAGAATTCGAAGAAAAATATATAAAAAACTTTTAATAAAACTAAAATGTGCTGGCGCGCCATCATGCATGAAGTTTCTCTAGTGCGATAAAAAAAACTATTTAATGGAAAAGTATTTATTTATGATATACACATATATCATAAATTGTCACCATACCGGCGCATGATGGTATAGTAGGTATTTCCTATTGAAAAGTGAAAAAATTAACTGTTCACACATGCTGACATCTATCGGGTACTCAACACATTTTCACAATTAGAATCAAACCAGTATTATTCTAAACATTCCGATACCGTAATCGGTGCGTCGTTAGTTGAAGTTTTTTTTAGAAAATAGATCGACTAGCACCATACGGGACAAACAATAGATAAAATGGCGAATAAATTTGCATAAAACCGCTTGTCTTCCAGTTGACATCGTGTTGGTTTAAGCGAATTGTTAGGTTCGTCATGTTTTCTTTCGAGAACGTTTTCCTTGCGCGTTATGTAATCTTTGTATGCAGGGCGGGTGGTGGGGGGAAACAAAAAAAAACGCCGACTTATCTTCAGATGTTTCTGCAAATATTTGCTTTGTAGTTAATGCGAGCTCTTTATGCATATATACACTGAACTGTGATATTTTTACTCGGCCATAAACAAAGGTAAACATCGTGAGATATCACCACTTATTTATCACAATATACTTTTTTTCAAAATTCCCGATCTGATGACTTTAATTGATTCCATTTTCCATTGACTACGTGGGAACGGATACACCTCGGAGCAGTTCAATAGAAATGACGAAGTTTGATCAAACGGTCGCCCGATGTCGATCTACATTCGCAGATCGATCGTTTTCTTCGAGAATGAAAATGCCGAGGAAAACGCCGGGAGGTGGCGCAACGAGTTTTGTAAAACTGTGCTATGATAGGTCAACGAACCTCTAGAGTACATCAGCTGACTTCGAACCTCAATCGTACACTCCGGCTTTATTATGAAACTTTATGGCAACGGCTCACGGCTTTACGCTGCTATAACTTCGTGCACTTAAGTTTTTGATGTTTTAGAATAAAATTATAAACGGTGTAATTGCATACGAAGCGAAGAAAAATTACAGCACCCATATCTAAGCAACTTATCGACTGAAGTCTAACTTATATCTTCAGACAAAAATGATTTAAAATGAGTTAGGGAAAAACGTATTTCTAATAATTAGAAACACTGAATTCATTTGTTTTTGTGCAACTTTACGAAGCTAAAATGATCCAATAATGAATTTTATCAAATTTAATTTAAAATAGAAGGTGGCTCATTGTAATTATCTAAAAATGATCCAGTGATGATTTTTTCGTATCTTCAATAAGTTCAATAGCAAAAATACTTCAAACTGTAATCTGTTTCGTAGATGGAGAAACAAGCCTTAAAAGAAGTCTTACACAGTAGAACTGCGAAAAACGAGCATTTTTCATTACTATAAAATAACAAAAACTAGAACCGTACGTTTATTAGTTAATTAGTAATGCAATTTAAAAAATTACACCCACCTTACGTAAATATATTCATTGCAGTAACATAACAATGCATTTTGTAAAATTTGTCCTTAAATTCTACCGCCCACATCTCCAAACGAAATCATATTTGTTTGACCTCAATACAGTTCATTACCTTCATGGATATTCTGATAATTTAGAAAATATCAGATTTCTAACTTCTTTGGTTTTTCTGATAACAGTATTTAAAGTTTAAAATTCATTCACTAACGAACTTCGTTAATTATTTTGTTCTTCGTTTATTTGTATTTTCGTATCTTTAAAGTTCTACACCAATTTTTTTTAAAAAGTATATAACTTCATAAACGCACTAAAAAGTAAAAAATAAATTAGTTGTGTACGAGAACGATATTTTTTTAACGTTAAATTTAAAATTGAATTTTCAACTCGAATTAAAAGTCTAATTAAAAACTACAAGTAATTAGTTATTGCAGGTACATCGAAAAGTTAAATTTGAGAACTAACATTTGTCTTTGTGTTGAGGGAAATGTTAATCCTTTATTGAAATTATTCAAAACGTGTTCATATCGAAACAAACATATATATTCATATTGTTTACATCGACTAATTTAGTTTAAATTTTCCTTTAAATAGTGTTCTTGACTTTTACTAACAACTGTAAAATTAAAATTTTCTTTCTGCAATTTTGTGAGGTAACACATTCTTAATTAGCAATCTAATTTTACGTTTAATATATATATACATATATATATATATATATATATATATATATATAAACATCCTGTGTATTATGCGCATTTAAGACTATCCAATACATTTGATAAAGAACAACTTTGTAACACTGTTTATAGTTAAAAGAAAGCTTACCTCTCAAACAGATAAAGCAAATATTTTGATTGCAGTAACAATAGTGTAAATTAAATATTTATTGATTATCGTTTACATGTTAATTCGACGATTCAAATATTGAGGCATAGAAAAATTCCAAAATGTATATTTGGGTTTGACCACAACAAAAACTCGATAATTTCTTTACTAAAGTCGATTTTTTCTCTCATTATAACAGATTCTAAATTTAGAGGTTCTAGAGGCTGCAGCGTTCTATATAACAGCGAACAAACAACAGTACATGTTCACGATCACGTAGCCTATGTGCTCCCTTTAACATTAAGCCTCTCGCGTTCACTCTTCAAGTATACCTGTGTTTGAAATGAATTTCGTGACAATAATAAATTTTTAGAAGTTGACCTAGTTTTGTATCGAACGATAAGAACCTATGATTAAACCCGAGCTACGATGTGAATATAAATATATCTACAGTGCGTTTATGGCTTTGCTGCTATGTTAAGAGAATTTGTTGAAAGAAAAATCAAACTTTGAATTCCATTATTTTTTTATGAATCTAAAATTATATTTAATTAATGTTTTATTTTTATTTACTTTATAAAAACATACAAGTTTGTAGTTAAAAATTTAAATAATACTTTTTCGTCGAATTATAAAGATAAACGTGTGTTAGTGCAAAGTGTGGTACATATTTGAAAAATTTAACACTGTATTTTGAATATTTTTTGTAGAAAACATGTTTAAGATAATACAACAAACACGTATAGTAAAATATTTGTTTTGCATTTTTTCCAAATACTGCTTTGTATCTTTTGTTACATTATTGAAACAAAATAAAAGTACTTAATAAAACTAATAAATATAAAACAACATTTAGAAATAACAAGCAAAGTGAATAAATAAATAAAATTTCCTTTCCTTGCTTAATTATTTATTACCGGACTAGTTTCGGTTTTACACCATCCTTAAACTGTTTATCAAATCCTTTATGTTTATGAAATTCCATTATTGGAAGATTTTTCTTTAGGTGATTTTGAATTTGAAAGAATGTTATATAATTTGTTACGGGTTTTAAAGGCTGTGATTATATTGTATCGTTTTAATATGTTTTTTGTTCTTGCAAATTAAATGAATTAAAAATCATGGATTTATAAGTTGGAATTAGTATTGGTATTGGTAAGTTGCGTAAGGATCATGTTTTATTGTGATTTTTGTTATTAGTCTCTCAATATGTGGTGTTGAGTATCCATTATTCAAGGCTAAGTTCTTTAGGTATTTAATTTCTTTATCTTTTCCAGTTTTAACGCTGGGCATATTTAAACGTCCTATCGATGAGGCATTCAAAGGCTCAAGCTTTTTGGGATGTTGGGTGAGAGGAGCTGTTAGCTAATTCTAACAGGAAGAATGGTAGTAGTAGATATAAGCCGATTCTTAAACCTCCTCCTGGAACGCAAAGCTCAAGGTCAAGGTTGCAGGAAGTCACCTTGGTCATCATCATGGACAAATATGGACTTTTAGATTACAAAAGCATCATTATAAACTGTAAATAAAATCACGTGTTAAATTATTGTAAACATTAGGTTAAGTGTAACCTACGTTCTACACCTCTACGAACTATGCTAACGTTAGAATATTAATCCTGATTGGTTGTATTCCACATCGAAGAAGTTTAATTAGATGATACCACATTTGAAGTTACTTAAAATAAAAATTAGATTATAAAAGACATGCTTGCCTTACTGACGGCTAGGTTAGCAGTATTAAATGGAAAACCGGTCGAACATTTTGCATTTAAAATTAGAGTTTAAAAATTACTTTGTTGTATTATTTTAATACATTGTTATATCACCGGAAAGCCAAGAAGATACATTGTTATATTGTAAGAATTATGATTATAACGAGGGCCCGGATCATTATTTAAATAAATATTTTCGTACTTAAATAATTATTTTGCGATTTTTGATGATAAATAAATATTTGGTTTTTTGAGAAAAATAAACAAATTCTTTCTCATTTAATCTAAATATAATTCAATATTTTTCTAATCCTCTTCTTATAAAAACTATGTACATAGAAGACGAGAATTAAAATGGAAATACAATTGCCCAATAAAATGTTGAGAATCGCTGCCTGTAAATGTTCATTGAAAAATATTTGAACTGAATTCTTAAATTTGAACATCTCTATATAAAAAAATCGATTAAAAAATTCAATTTTCATTTTAGATGTGCAGTTTTTTAGAAATTTATATTGAATGTATCATAGAATAATATGATCGAAACAATTTTTTTATATCTCGTACCGATTAACAAATGATAAATGTTCATTGAAAAATATTAGAACTGATTTGTTAAATTTTAACGTCTCTATATTAAAAAATCGATAAACACTTCAATTTTCTTTTTAGATGTGCAGTTTTTTAGAAATTTATATTGGTTATATCATAGAATAATAT
>JAWQRJ010000372.1:0-22043 GCA_033557515.1 Diorygopyx duplodentatus | reverse complement strand
CATCAAAGAAGTGAAGACGTCGAATAAGGCAGGTTTATAATTTGGAAAGTATACTTTGAAAAATGTAACAGCCCTTTAATTGGTGGGTCTTTAAGAAAAGTTTAACTCCGAGAAGACCATTCTGCTTCGTTTGGAGAACCTTAAATTTGCTTATGCAAAAACTGGCAAACGAAATGCTTTTCGACATGAATTAGGTGGAAATGGCTTTTGGTAAATTATTCATTACGATCCCTTGAATACTTCTGCTTTGAGTAACTGAAACATATTTGGTATACTTAAGAAATTTATTTCATGAAATCTATTTACAAAAGCCCCACCTTTTCACCTTTTTTAAATCTTCATCCTCTAAAATATCCCAATTTTATACTATCATGCTTTAGATTGTTTTATTGATGGAGTAATAATAATTACTATCAAAACCGTTACATTGGGCAAAATTGAAAACCACAGCATTAAAATAGTTAGTATTACTCACCGATTTAGTTTCCATAAACGTTTCACTGCCCTGTAACAAAACATACACATTAGTTTGCGAGAAAATTATAGCCCTGCATGACAACTAAAATATATCCTACGACCCATAGCCGTGGCTATGCCAATCCAATTACGAATCTGCATTAATAATTGCAAATAATTCATACCAAGCACGGAATAATAAATTTGCAAGTTCATTAGCGACATCTAGTGGACGGTCGGGTGATGTACGCTTGCCGCCCTAATGCTTCAAACCGCACTCCGCCGCCCCTGTAATGGGGCCCCCTCCCAACGAAATATACGCCGGTATTACCGTAATTTAATTCCGGCTTAAATTAATTAATTAATACCTATTTATCAAGCACATTTAAAATATAGCCGGGCGCTAATACGCATCATGGCCGCTTAAACTACTGCAGCAACACTGTAAATCGTTTTTATATCTCTTTGTGTACGATAAATTTCACACGTACCCCGACTACTGTGTACTGTGATATGTACAGAGTAATTTAGGTTCATTGTAGGGTAAAAGAGGAGTGACCGTTGTAACTTTGCCAAAGCTACATACTTTAGCAAATGCACACTATATCATTTGTCCAGGATACTTACTGAATAGTAGTTATCCTTATAACTGAGTATAAAGGTTTGACCCTATTTTCCCTCAACTACAACTCAATTGCCCCCTTTACTGCAGCTCCTTAAACTTACATCCTAAATAAAAGGACTAACAGTATTTAGAAAATGTATAAAAATCCTATTACAATCTGAATTATTAATGGATGCAAATACTTTTTGCCACTTAGAATCAAAAAGAGCCCTCAGGACGAAAAAAGACTTACTGCAAGACACCACTTGTCATAGATTTTCGCCAGATACTTTTAACAGACTGAAAGCTCCCTCTTATCGAGGCTACATAACAACGACTCGCCAGCTCTCTCGAATAAATTTCGACGCCGCAGGAGTGGATTTATCGTGCAACGTGCAAAAAAAAAGTGATGCGCGCTTCATTTGATGTCATTAACGACGGCAGCCGTCGCGTCACGACCCTCGAAATATCGCGTACATCAGTGTCCATGGCCAGAGCTGATACGTTGCAAAATTTATCGTACGTAAAAAGATATAAAAACGATTTACAGCGTTGCCGCTGCTACCCAAACCACGCTGCTCTGCAATAATGCATTGGGACTAGTGGTTTAAATCTACTTAACCGTGAGATATTTAAATCTACTTTCTAATACCATCAAATTTAAATTAAAAGTCTTAAATACCATATTACCTTTATACCCCCTTGATCGCCCAAATAACATGCATAAAAGGATTGGGCGACAAAGAATTACTCCTCCTTTGGTCATTGTTTGCAGCGTCTAAGTTTCAAGTAGGGTGAGGGAGTGGCAGCCAAAGGCTATCTTTGTGAAAAATTGCCTTTGTGTCCAGAAAGGACGGGAAAAGGATACGAATGAGGGTCTGTCAAGTACTAATACTGTACAGCTGTAAGTACTTCAAAGGTCAAGGAGGCACGAAGGCGCCCTTATCGGCCCGGAAGCCTTATGTGTGCTCGAAAACAAAATTTGCCCGCTTAATCGCGCCGTTTATGTAATGAACTAAAATTTCCGCCCGGTCGTAATTAAGCGAATTGCCGAAGAAAATTAATCTTCCATTCCCGGCAGTTTACTTCCAGGCCCGGCGTGGGCAAAGAATGCAGATGTTGCAACCGAGATCATTAATCACCGGCGGCCGTTCCCAAATGATGTTTGTTCTCCTCTACTAATACCGCTAAGTTTTAAAAAGAAAGATTGAATCTCTTTCCTTAATGGTCTTCCCCAATAATAACACCCAGGGGTTTTTAGGTTGGGTCTACACTTTCCTATATTATGCCTTCATTTAATGGTATATTTTTAAACAATATGAGAATTAGAATCGAAAAATTCAATTAGAGCTATAAGATTCTCCAATTCAATTATTCATCCAAGAAAACAGTTATTTATACCAAACTAAAACAGCATACACATAAACAAATAAGTAAATCAACTTCTATCGCCTTGTATACTGTATTAGTTGTAAATATTTTCAGCTGAATGCGACGAAATGTAAGATTTGCGAACCGAGATATAGAGGCGTGAAATTGACAATCTGATTCTGGCAGCTGCAGATACTGGCGAATTCGTTTTATGGCTCTTTTATGACGACATCTTTTGTTTACGGAATCACTCCCATGCCTTGACATGGAACTCAAATCATCATAAAAGTGTACCGACAAAAATAGGAATGAATGGCATTATTTATTAGGGGGGTTAAAACTGTGAATATACCTGTGATATTGCGTGTTGTTATGACCGTTATTGCTATACTTCATTTGATGTAAATATATTAGTCGTTTCGCGTTTATATTAAATCCCATACGTACAATAAGCCGAATTGGTGTCCGAAATGAGATTGGTTTGGTTATTAATAGCCTTTGAACAAACCACAGATAGAATCGGAATGATGTTGGTATGATTTTAATGGTGGATAGTCGAGCAAATATCAATGCACTCGCAATATACAGTTACCCTTACTATTTGATTGATTTGATTAAATTTTGCAAATATGGAAATATGTACCGCAATCAGACAAATGCTTTCCGTATATTTTGTACAGGAGGATTTTAGTAGTGGAATAATATGAAATTAAAGTCTCTTTTTGTTGTTGTTCTCTCGCTCGACGATGTTGGCACCCCAGTACTCAAAGACATGTTTCAATTCATTTGCATGTGTTGCTAGTGCCGCACTATTCGGTTTCACATTCACATCGGAGCATATTTTATCTCGGAGTCGCATACATTTTATCTCAACAAAACTGTTAATCAACATAATGTTAGGCACTGGAGTGACGAAAATCCACACATTTTTGCAGCTCACACCCAATGGTTTTAAAAAATTAATGTTTGGGCGGGCATATTAGGTGATACTATTATCGAACCATTATTTATCGATAAAAACCTAAATAGAAACAATTACTCAGAGATGTTAGACACCATAATTCAATCTCTTATCGTTCAAGAATTAGAAACCCAACAAGAGGGTTACAGCAATACGAATTTGAAAGGAAACTTCATCCATTTGAAACAAGATGGGGCTCCGCCACACTATGTCCTAGCAGTCCGCCAATTTTTAAATGAAAAGTTTTCTGGGTAGTAGATTAGCACAAGGAGTTCGATAGAATAGCCTGCGCGATCTCCAGATTTATCTCCCTTAGATTTTTATCTTTCGGGCTACCTAAAGTCAGTAGTGTAACAACAACTGTATTACAACAATTGTATTACTGTTTACAAAATAATGAAATTTTTGCCATTGTCAGCTATAACCATAACCTATAGCTGACAATAGGTACTATTATGTCTTGTTTATTTTATTATAATTATTACTTTGCTATCCCACAAGCGTCCATATTATTTTCATGCCAACATAACAGCTTCCACATATAATCCAGTCTATAGCTCAGCATTGAAATTTAATTCGCACCGCCAAAAATGTATAACGTAATATTAATTTTTTTGCTTAATACGCGTTTGCTTTACTCATTTTGCAAAATTCTCCCCTAAAACTGCAAATATTTCAAATATTTATTATTTGCATTTTATTTTCCAATGTTAAATAGAATTTCAATTTGTTTCCGGTATTCTGTTTATTTACTGCGTTATTTAGTTATAATCTACTTTTCCGTTTTATACATTAATTTTAGAATAAATAACGTGGACTAAAATATATACGTCATGTTAAGTGAAGTCTCCTCTGGAATTTTGCGTAAATTTAAAATTACAAGAAAATTAATAAATGGAGATCATCAAAGAAGTGAAGAGGTCGAATAAGGCAGGTTTATAATTTGGAAAGTATCGTTTGAAAAATGTAACAGCCCTTTAATTGGGAGATCCTTAAGGAAAGTTTAACCCCGAAAAGACCTTTCTGTTTCGTTTGGAGAACCTTAAATTTGCTTATGCAAAAACTGGCAAGCGAAATGCTTTTCGGCATGGATTAGGTGGAAATGGCTTTTGGTAAATTATTCATTACGATCCCTTGAATACTTCTGCTTTGAGTAACTGAAACATATTTGGTACACTTAAGAAATTTATTTCATGAAAGAGAGCAGCAAGGAGTAGCACAAGGAGTTCGATAGAATAGCCTGCGCGATCTCCAGATTTATCTGTCTTACATTTTTATCTTTGAGGTTACCTGAAGTAATCAGTTTACAAAACAACAATTGAAAATCTTCGGCAACGGTTTACAGAGGACTGTAGAGCAATAAGAAGGGAAAAGTTTGAAAATGGAATGAAAACCATTTGTATTACTGTTTACAAAATAATGGAATTTTTGTCAGTTATAACCATAACCTATAGCTGACAATAGATATTGTGTCTTGTTTACTTCAATTTTTTTTTGATATTCTGCCTTCGGTTAGATTTATCTTTGGTTAGAAAATATTATTTAGCATCTCCAAAATTAATCTCTTCTTATTGTTTTTTTCTGAAATGTTAACTTCCCTACAGGGCCGTACTTTCGGTTTAGCGTTTTGGTTTAGCGTTTAGCTTCTATGTTGGTTGATTCTTAACTTCAATGGCTGCGATATGGATTATATATGTATACGTAAACAGTCGAGCACTTTTGCATTTTATTGCAGGTTATGTAAAAAAAGTTACAAAAAGTGTAGATTTTAGCTCATACAAGTGTTCAAAATTTCAAAACTTATATCTAGTTATTAAGCGAATTGTTTCTTATCATCTCAGGTGGTCCCTTAAGAAATTATGTCACGTTTAAAAAATAGTGCCTGGAAGACCGAGCTCACTACGGTGATAAAAACACAAAAAAACATTGTTTCCTACCCCTATCAGAGCTTGCTGATCTCTTAGTTTTGGTAGCACCATCGTGAAATGTAAAACTAACAGACCGAGCTAGCATTTTAAATTCTTATAACACTGGTGGCGCCATCGTACGGTCAACGATAGTTTATCGTCGTAGCCGCGCCCGTGTATAGTATCTCTGTTTCGCTGCCCGCCGATAGATAGCAGTTCTGTGTCGATGTTTTTCTCACAAAGTTATTTATTCACGATATAAAATGCATTTAGTGATAGTCGAGACATATTTCAATCGATTCCTGGCACTGAATTATTGAAATCCTGCAAATATCGGTCCGTAATCGGTCTGTATAAAGCCGCCTTCCCGATGTGGGGATACATACCCACACACATACATGATTGGCGCGTTTAATAGTATACAATAACCTTGCCACGCTTCCAAATAATAATCGTAGAAACAGAAATCGTGTAAGTTTGAATGGGCTTATAGTGGTATTTATTTAAGATTGGAAAATAAAACATATCACAACAATCACATGAATTGCTCATGCAATTAAATCGTCCATATGAATCGCAATTGGTGAAATTGATATGCATTGAACCACGGTAAACCCAATATTTTCGGATTTGAAATGTTTGTTGAAAATTTGTTGTTTTGGAGAAAATGATTTATTTTAACAGTTAGGAATAAAAACAAAAGCGATACGAATCTAAAACTACCTAATTATTGGGATATAAAGTATTAACAAAAACTGTGTACGGTTTCATGACTTCAAGGGTTCCAAAAGATGGTACCATTTGTTTTTATGACCTTGTTGTTGTGGCTCATCATGTTATTGCCAATTTACTCTGTTGTGAATATCTGGATATTTTTATTACTTTTTTGAACCAAAAAGATATTTGTAAGTCTACATCAGGTAAGAATAAAAACACTTCTCATTTTAGTGCCAGCTAGGAATATTCTATTATATATATTATATATAATAATATAGATCTAGCCAGATGTAGATATGAAATATATTCTCAGAGATGGACAAAAAATACACTGAGATTCAAAATGTATAAGGTTTGCAGACCTAAATTAGTAAATTTTGGTTTGTAAAGTTATCCACACATTGTAATGTGATACAGTTTATAAACTGTACTCATTATTTTCATTTAACAAAATTATCTGTCATAATTTTGTAATTGTCATTCTATCAGTGGAGTCATTTTTCGAGTGCAATTAAAAGTATATTTTGTAATCAAAAGCAGTAATTTTTATCGATCATCAACTAATTGATGATGCCGCTCTCGATAGAACAAGAAACATTTATAGTATTGGCTTACTTGAGGAGTAATTATCGGGACCTTTAGTAAAGTCCCCCCCTTCGGGAACGTATTTTGAACGTTTTCTTATCCAATACTGAATACTGAAAGTGTTTGTAAAGGAAAATCTGAACACCAAACGTTGTGCCAAAGATGCACATTCAAATGCAGAATAGTTCAAATAAATCAACAGACGATTATCTCAGCAAACTGGTTTTTCCTGTGGAGTTAAACCAAACTTAAAATATGGAAGTTAAGCTAAAGAACAATTGATTCAAACGCGGAATCAGTTCAACAACTACATCTTCAGTACTGCCATTGGTATAATGAGAACCTGAACAACTATGAAACATTGGATAGAATTTTTTGCTCTTTAATTTTGTGCATATTTCTCTGTTTGTGTTTTTTAAGATTTTTGAAGCGTATTTGAATTTTGAAATAAACTGAACAATGAAATACAAAACGAAAACTACGCAAACCCCCAAATTGAAACATAACAATAAACAATTTCCGTTCATAAAAACAATCGTTTTAAGAAAATTAATAACTTAAAAAAAGAACAACAATCAAAGTCTACAAAACTATTATACAGACACATTAATACCAGGCAATGTAATGTATTAATCAAACTGAACTTAAAAATCTAACTACATATAAACAAAACCTACACGAAAAGAACAAAACTAAATTTTATAACAACATTAAAAAAGAAACTCAAAGATTTATTAGGAACAATCCAAACACTACAGTAACTAGTGCAGATAAAGGACAAAAACGGTTATACTAAGTAAAGAAGACCACATCACAAAAGCTACAGAACATTTAAATGGTGACATTTACATTTACAAAAGGATTAAGAAATCCTTCGACGAAAATAGAACAAGATTGTAACCAAATTGTTACAAATTGGTACAATAAACAAAAAATTACTGAAAACACAAAAAGTTATTTAATATCAAAACATTCCAAACCCCAAGAATCCATTTCTTACCAAAAATCTTCCAAAAAAAGAAAATATTCCTTTCAACTCAATATGACCTTTATTTATAAAGTATGCAAATAATTGCCAAAAATAATAGCAAAAAGTATCAACAAAAAAAGTATTCAGTAAAAAATTGTTTTCAATTCATTGTTAAAATTTAAAAAAAATAATAACTATCCTGTCATTCGATATCACATCATTTTACAGTAACACTTCCATGAAGTTAATATAAAGTGCAATATTTAATAACCACTGGGCAAAAATAAAAAATATTATTGATTTAAATTTAAAGAAAATTTTAGAAGCTGTAAAAGTTTACACAGAATCAACTTGTATTAAATATATCCTATACCATTAAACGCGCTAATATTGTATGTATGTATTCCCCAGACTGGGAAAACGGCTTTTAGTTGCAGGTCGATATTTGGAGGATGCGATTTTCGGGCATATTAGTGCCCAATAATAGAATAGATCTTTTCCTGTCTGCTTCGAACGCCAAATAGATTTAAAGAAAACTTAAACAGAGCTCTATTGGAAAGATTGACTTACTTAATGTTGTACTGTTTGAAAGAAAAAAGCAAAAAGTCCCACACCCGTCAGACAACGTGTCCACGAAGTATTTCATAGCTCTGCGGGAGACTGCAAAACAAGTTATTGGAAAACCGTAACGTGCACATTCTCGATGTGGAGTTATTCGGCTTTTAGCCGCGACATTACACCGGGAAATAGGCCAGTAATGGGTAACGCGCGTCCGTTCGCGTAAGTAAGTTATTTCTAAGGGAGATGGCTGCGCTTAACCCCGGCTTTCGGAGCCGTCTTCCAAGAAGATAGACACGCGCGAGTTCTGATGCACTGAAATAACAGCGAAACGTCTCCTCTACTCGCTCAAAAGTGCACCAACTCCCGGTACAACGAGGACGGGAACACAACTTCTCCACTTCGAGGGATGTAATTCAATTTGAGAGGAGGAAGTTTGCGCCATCTAGCGCCGGCGGTTCGCGCCCGTCATATCGCAGGGAGGACTTTCAGCGGGGTGCTGGTTAATTCTATCGTAAAATTGGATTCTGATTGTTTCTAATTTTATTGTATTTGTTTTCGGTGTAAGGTGGGCGGATAGTGGAGACGTGGCCTATGGGGACGTGGCTTCCGGTTGTGACTGCGACGGTGTTGTCAGAACTCGAAATTGCGTTACGCCACTCATTAGGAACGAGTTTAGAGATATTGCAACTGCAAACACTATTGGAACAAGTTGGGAACGTGTTTAACAAGATTTCGTTCTGAGTTGACGCTTGACGCTTGAGACACCTGAGGTTTGCTGACTGGAACTTTTTGCTCTGCGACTACTTCATAATTCCGCAGAAATGATTTTGTTAATTATGGAGTAGCTAGCAGTTTCAAAGGCGGGTCAAATTACATATATTATAGTAAACTCGAAAATTTTTAAAAACGAATATTTAATAAATTGCTTTGAATTTCAATTCTTCGACGATGAATCTACAACCCAGGACAACATAGGACTACTCAGGACGATTGAACAGAAGAAAAGAAGCCATCTGGATAACGATTGTATTCGTTGCAACTATATTGTTGTAAGTAGCTGTTTTTTCAGAATTAATAATTCAACGAATTATGAAATAAGAACAAAATCATAAATTCATATAGAATAGAGTATAATGTGAACGCAACACTCAATGATCAATATGCGAAAGTGTTAGCAATTCATTTATCCGCATGCAGAATATCATGCGAACAAAGGCTTCATTCGATTCGTTTTGATTTGTTTGTGATGAGGTTCCGCATGTGAGGTTTCAATCAAACAACGCATCCAAGCTGCAAGCCGCAAATGAGTAATTAGGTACGGGATTAATTGTATACCTGAAACCGCACATTTTGCCTGCAACACATCACAACTAATTAAGAGAGAGTCGTTTGATGCCTTCTGTATGTAGCATTTAAACCCTGCTTATGATAGGTATTTAGTGGAAAGCGGAGCTATGTTCCTTTATGCTGCTTGTCCACAAATTATCTAGTCTGTATTATCAGAATTAATGGTTACTTTTACATATTTCTTAGGTACACACACCCATACCTTTTACTTTTTTCAAACTTCACATGAAATCCTCTGAAGTTGCCACAAAAAGACACATACAAGTTCCTCTTAAATGGCCCGTGGCTCAAGATGAAAGCGCCGTTTCCTTCGCCGGTTCTTAGAGAATTTCCCGGCTAACTGCTCTCTTTTTGTCACCGTTCAATTCATAAAGGGATGATACCGATCTATTTCGCCTAGAAGGATATAAAGGTTATTGATGGTGACACCGTTCACGGCCGGGCTACACGTGGGTTACCGCTAGGGGACACGAGCGAACACATTCATCTTGCGCGCGGAATGTAAAAGGGGAGCCTCCGGCGGAAATGGGGAAACACGGTGAGAAATTTCGGAAATACCTTCGGCGGGGGGTCTTGACCCCACGTTTGCGTTTCTATCGATTTTCCAGGGGTGCAATCTTAAGCGGAAGAGTTGCCAATCTCTTAAAGTGAAATTTCGGTAGTTATTCCACTTATGGTAGGTGAAATATGTCTTCACACAAATCGGCATGGTGAAAAGAATATTATGAAGTGGAACGAAGATCATCCTACCAATAGAAATGAATGAAAACACACTTCTTGACTTTCCGGTGATCGCCGCGTCTGTGAAGAAAATTTTTGTACTAATTTACTAATTTGTCGGCCAACCAAGAGTAGAGTGTGTCGTGACAACTCTTCCAATCAAAGCACCCACGTGTAAGTTCACATGTAAATTCGATTAGAGCTCGCCTCGAATATATATTTACTTATGAACGTTATTTAATACGGCTGAAGGCCAGTTTAAAAGAAAAAAAAAGGTCAACGTGAAGAAATTCACGCGGTTCTCACAAAAACTAGGTAAGTTGTTTACAACCTCCCGCTGATTCATGCTTCCCATGAAATGACATGAGAATTAAATACGATAAATTCAACCACTCATCTGTTTTCCGATGTCCGGGTGGCTTCCGTTGGCTACTGTTTTGGCTTCTTTGCGCGGTCTCGTAACGCCGGCACTCGCTGCTACCGTGACGTGTGATAGAATTAGCCTGACACAATTACAGCCTGAAAAGAAAATTTAAAATAAACTAGCGAACGTCCAGCAAAACTCCCTTTTACCTTAAGATGGAAAACGGCTAGCGTAAGTGGGATTAGTCCAGCACAAAAAAAATCCGGGCGAACCGCGTATCTCTTGGACCCTCCAAAAGCACGAAACTTCTACGGAGGACTCTGACAATCCGTCTCACGACGAAATCCAAATCTCCTGCTCGAAAATCCAAGAAGATTTGGCCAAAAATTCAGAGAACTCCCTCTGGACCAACGCCGCACTTTTAATAAATATTCACACGAAGCATACGCTACGCTACCACTCTCCAAAAGGGACTGAAAACCACGTCCGACTTACTAAAATAACCTGTTGAACCCCAAGAAAAAACTATACCAACACCAGACATCTATTAACGAAAACCTAAACTCCACGAGACAAACTTAAAAAGGTAGGGAATGGGAATAACTAAAGGATCTAGGGATTGCATTTAGGAAAGGTAGGTTTGAACACAGGTAGGAAATGGGAAATTGGATTTTTATTTTTAGGGCCCACCAGGAAACAAACAGGAACCTGTTAGTCAGTCTCTAGAACGCAACCAACCCAACCCGCGTGCAATCTAAGAAGACTAAACTGCACCTACATAATAATTAAAAATAAAACAAAATCAAAATTAGACTGTAACAACCTCAACACTGGTGATAATCCTCTCGATCGGAATATGTTTGGGAGCCAACGCAATGTTAAGACCCTTGGATAGAATAGAGAGGATGGAATGAAAATATATTTTCGTCGACATATGATTTGCGTCACTTGAAATTAAAGATTTAATGATCCGTCAATTAGGAAGCAACCAATCAGATCGACAAATGATAAACTCATGACAAGTTTGCAAAGAACTGTGAACTATTGACTGGGTTCCTGGGCTCCTTTTAGGATAAAATGCCCATTTAATACTGTATGATGAGTTATTTTGGATATGATCAGGCCATATTTGGGATCATGGCAAGTTATTACTACAAATAATTTCTTTATCTCAGTTAGTTTAATTGTATTATTTTTGTCCTTTTTAGTCAGGTTGTATATGAAAATAAATGTAGTACTACTGTACACTTCTGACTATTTTTTTTTCTATCCTAAATGTTTCGCCCTTTAATGCGCATCTTCAAGGACACTACAAAGTTAAATGTGACGCTTTTGTGAAATTGGGATTTGTGTCTTTTGTTACTTACTTGTCTTTTTGTTGAGCTGAATTTGTAAAATTACATTAGTGAATGTTGGCTTGTGTAATGCTTTATTTACTATGACATCGTTAATATTATATCATCTGTGTGTAATCTTTGTATGGTTAATTTATTAAAGTGTTATGTTGTTAATAATTACACATAAAACCCAACAAAGACAATAGTTGGGTTCTATGTGTAATTATTCGTTTTTCGTGTCTTCTGTGTCGCTTACCGGTGTGATTTCTTTGATCGTCCGTTGTTCGCGATAATTCCTACCTTCTGTCGTATTTCTGTTTATTGTGTGTCTGTAATTTGTTTGTGTTATGTTCTGTGTATATTGTGAGTTATTTTGTAAGTTGTTTACCTGGGTATCGTGTTTTGGTAGGTTGTGTTCATTTTGTTATTTTCGTACTGATGTGTATGTGTGGGTGTGTGTGGGTGGGTGGAGATGTGTATGTGTGTGTTTTGGTGGCCAAAGGTAATACATATATCTACTGGCTACGTTCTGCTATGTTAAATCTCGTTATGGTATTGTGCATTTCCTTTATGATTGTGTGGTTTATGGATTATGTATTGTTGGTCATGTATTATGTAAGTATGTTTTATATTATATATGCTTCTGTTAAATATGTAAAAAGTAGTGGTCTTTGAGTATTTGTCTGTTCGTTGATGCATTCTATGTCTGTTCTGGTGTTTTTTATTTTCTCTATATGTTTCGTATAATTCCAATTCGATGGCTTTATTTACTTGTTTAAGAATGTTGGCGTTTTTATTCTTATCAAAATCGTGTGTGTAGGTTAAAAAATGTCTACCAAAAGCAGAATTTGTATTGCGTTTGTTCTTTAATTCTTGTATCGAGTTTTTTTTCCTGTTTCTCCTATGTATATAGCACCACATGTGTCGCATTCGAGTTGATATACTCCGTTCTGTTCTAATGTGTTAATTCTATCTTTTGTTTTTACAATTTTGTTAGCTATAGTGTTTATTGTTTTGAATGTGGCTGTGATGCTGTATCTTAGTAATGCTTTTTGGAAGTTATGTGATCTTACCCTGGTGTGTAAATAATCTGTATATTTGTATTTGATCTTTATTATCGAATGAAGTGTATAAGGTGGCATTGTTTTGCAGTTTATATTTGTTTATAATTTCATTTATTGTGTTGGGTTCATATTGGTTGTTGTGTGCAATTTGTAATATTATTTATCTTTCTTTGTCTGTGTCTTGTTGGTTATTGGTAGTATTGTAAATTCTGTGGGAGTATGCGTAGAATACAGCCATTTTGTGTGTTATGTGGTGGTTTGAATGATACATACCAAATGTGTTCATTGTTTATCCTATTTATTTGTAAGTCTAGAAAGTTTATGGTGTTATTATCTTCTCTCTGTGAAGTAAATATTTTTTTATTATTTATCCTGTTAATATTTTGTATAAAAGCATTTAGAGTGTTGGTGTTAGGTTAGTTGTCTTCCATATTGCCGAAATATATGTCCGCCATCAATCCGCTGAGTGGTGATCCCATAGGTAGCCCATAAGTGTGTAAATTTTGTCATTCAATTTGCAAAAGTTTTGTTGTAGTGTATGTTGTAGTAGTTTGTGTACGCTTGTTCGTTGTTTAAGGTGGAATTTATTATTATTTGTTCTGCTATTGTCAGTGTTTCTTTGATGGGTGTGTTGGAATATAGGTTAGTGATGTCTAGAGTTGCCATGATGAAATTGGGGGGAAGTGGAATTTGTTTTGTATGTTGTATAATTTGTTGTCTGTTATCGATTGTATGTGGGGTTTGTATTTGATGATGTTCTTGAATATTGTATTACTTTGGCTATTTTATGTGTTGATGAGTCAATGGCGTCTATAAGTGGTCTTATGGGAATGTTTGTTTTGAGTAATTTTGGTTGCGCATGTGGTCGTGGTATTTTGGGATTCATTCGAATTAGATTGGATGTATTGATATCTAATTGTTGTTGTTTGTTTTGTGCTATGTATAATCTTTTTGGTGTTTGGGTGGTATGAATTTACTGGGTTGTGTGTTGTGATCGTATATAAGTTGTCTTTTATGAATTTTTCTGCTTTTCTATGTGTTCTTTTTTGTTCATGCTTACCAAATCATCATTCTTATCTACTTTTGTGACTATTAGGTTGTTATTTTTTAATTTTTTATGTCGTAAGTCGTTAAGACACAATGCCTGTTGTTTGTTATTTTTGTTGCTGTATTTGTTTTGTTGTTTCTTTCTTGATAATCTTGTTTCTTCCTTTCTCAGTATTTGTATCATTTCGGCTCTGATTTTCTTCTGGTTGTCCTTTGATTGCCGCTTCCGTTTCTATTGCCATTGTGGTGAGGTTTGGTGTTTGGTTGAGGATAGCATATTTGTGTCCTTTATTAAGCATATAGATTTCTTGCTTATTGAATTTTGGCTTGTAAGGTTTGTTATTCTTGAATTAAATTTGTATGTAGTTTGTAGTGTGTGTTTAATCTTGTTTTTTCTTCCTGTTGTTTTATTTTATGTAAGTTCCTGATTTTGTTGTCTTTTCTTGTTCTCTCGATAATGGTTTGATTGTCAAATTCTTGGTTTGCGTCCTGAATAATCTCGTTCAGTTGTATGTGGTTAGCATATTTTATAATATTATGAAAATGCCTGTGGAGTTGTTGTGCTAGAAATTTGTTGATTATGGTTCTTTTTGTGATTTCATTGGTTTTAGTTGGTAATTTTATATCACAAAATTTAGATGTTAATTTATGTTTTATGCATATTTTTACGAAATACATGTGTTGTAAGTTCTTTGCCAATTTGATCTTGATTCTTTTGTAGCTCAGGATATTATTGGTCGTACTAGCCATAGTTTTAATTGTATTATTTTTGTCCTTTTTAGTCAATGTCTATATTAAAATAAATGTAATACTGTATGTACTGTATGTAATACACTTCTGACTATTTTTTTTTTTTTCTATCGTACATGTTTCGCGCTTTAATGCGCATCTTCAGGGATACTACAAAGATGCTCATTAAAGCTCGAAACATTAGAATATTTTAATCAGTTTAGACGAAAAAGTACTTAGAAATACTCTGACAATCACAGAGCAAAACGCTAAAAAGCTTTATTTTTTAACTGTTGATTTTTAAATAAAGTTTTAAAACCATAACTCCTTTGAATAGAGAATGAAAATACCAAATGAGGTATTTCAAACCCCTAGTTACAATTTAAAAGTTTGGGCGATTCAACTGTTACCCGACTCGGATTGACTTTAAGGCCGAAATTTTTACGTTGCAGGATGTCATTTCAGAATCTAAAATTGACGTATTTCCTTGACATGTGTCAAAATATATTGGCTGTTCCACATAACATATATTGTTATCAAGAAATACCTACAGAAGAACTGTCTTTACTACACAATTTTAATAGTAAAAAGATATATAACATAATTGCTCCATGCATTGTAAAGAACAAGTAAATGATATATTAGTTGGTAATATGTATAAGTTTAATTAATCAAACTGCGTTTATTGCAAAAGACTATGTACACAAACTAAACGTGACGAAAACATTTGTAAAACTTATCGTAAACCTCATCGTGAAGGAGTGCATAAAACAAAAAATAGATATATCGATTTGGTCAAACTTCTTTCGTCCAGAAATCGTCAAACTTCCCAGGCAGAATTTTCTATACCGTGGACATTCATATACCTTGGGAATTTCATAAACGTTTCTTACGTCTTGTCCAGTACAGATCTCCAAAACGAAAACCGGTTAAAAACTGTAAAAAGAAACAAAATGAAACGTTTAACTTTTCGATCTCGTGTTACTCAAGAAACTACGTGTAACGGGCAAAAGTAAGAGTTTGCAAGAGAGTTACTCCGTCATACGAAGGGACCTTATTATAAGGACCTTATTAAGGACATATTAGCATCGAATTTAGGCAATAAAATCTATAGGATCTATCTCAGAGGATTATTTTCCATTCATTTCAATAACAAACGGGATTCCAAACAAAAACCTTTTCTACAAACTGCAAACCTGTTCCAAAAAAGTTTCATCACCTGTTTCTCCGCTCCGGAAAATCAAAATTTAAAAACACATTTTGGCCGCTGCGTAACCTCTTCTTACCTGAATTCCGACGTCAAACGTCACGCATATTTTTTGCTTCTTTTAATTGAAATTAAACCCTTTTCTTCTTCACTTAACCATTAATTCTCAAAACTTTTGTAGGCGTTGCTGCTGATTTATATCTTTATGTTTACCTGTTTAAATTAAAGTGTGGATTGAAAACCGTATTTCTTTTCTTCTTATAAAAATCATCTCCACAGAGTTTTTAACTCAGTACAGTCTATTTAACTAGAAAGTGGTCTTTTAGCCCTTTCATTACATTTACTAAGAGTTGTCCAAATTTCATATATCGTGCAAGATTTGAAATGGATCTTCTTCTGGTCGAGAATAATACATCATTTCAAGAAACTCCAGTCAAAGAGGCCAAAATATCCATTAACAAGAAATATGTTTTTTGTCCTAGAAGCAGGGATGGAAAGTCAAGTACATGTTGTTTAAAACTTCATCAACAATTTATTTATTTATCGACATTGTGGGTGATATTTGCAGGATTTAGAGATTAAGTGAGAAATCGATTGAGGTAGGTCCAGACCCTCAATAGAATCTTTTTAAGCTTGCGGACATAGGGAGCCATCGTTCAAAGCTGGTGGAACTGTAAAAGGCTGTTAGTTTGACCTTTGACCACACGATGGTGCTGCCTAAATGTTTTGTTTCTAACTAACTCGCAATATACAAATATTAATTCTCGTTACTTCTATTTACAGCCCGTTGCATGTTTCAATATCTAAATTGATTAAAAATTCAATTTATTTAAATCCAGTTATTGTCCAATACTTTGCGTTTCAATGGCGACCCGAGCATTTCGACGATGGCGCCACGACCAGCTGCGATGCATTAACAAATTTCAGCAGATTTATAGACAGCAGCATCCCATCGGGTGGGAGAGAGAGATGATGTACGGTGTGCACGGACGGACAGAGAGATGCGCTGTATAACGTGTGCTAGTTTGGAAAACGTAATTAAACAATTCGAACTCTATGCGTCCGAACTGCCGCCCGTTTAATTTCCCGTTTTGCCGACGGAGCGCGGGGCCTTTTGTTACTATCCGCCGGAATCAAACGAGGCTAAACTTTTTTGTGAACGCCTGACGTTTAACTTCTTTGTAGGCACCGGCGATGTACGAAATTTAAATGTAAATTTTAAGCCGAGCAAACCCTCCTCTCCCCTGCCGCGAGGCCCCGTATTTGATCTCTTTGTTCACATGTCCGCCTCACACGCAAGAAAATTACCCGTTTTGCTTTGTCCTTTCGCGGTGGCCGAGTTTTGCTGTTCTTTTAGAACGTGAGTGTATTTCCGCAAGCCTTTGATAACGCAAATATGCTTTGCCAATTTATAAAGTAATCGTTAAGCGTTTTATGGTGAATCTTACATGTTTTTGTTTTATTTTAGTAATTTTGAATTGTGTAGACTTGTATAGATGATGTGAACTGTGGTCTCTAAGTACGTTCCGATATTCAATAATGTGATCCCTTCTGTTATTCTAAGCAACAATGTTGCTACATATGCTCAATGGAGATCCGATTGCAGTATCCAATAGACTTTAGGAGAATGTCACCAAACAATTAATAAGCTAATTAAAAAGGTTTTCACGCCAATCTATTCAAGATAGTTTTAATCAGCCATAATCTGAATAAAATGCTTGCGCAGATCGTTTATACAACACTTACATTAAATACTGTATTGATTTTATTGACATAGAATACGGTCTTTTGTTGTCTATAAGGTCGATCATTGAAGGGTGTTATTGCGGAGCACCACATTGTGCCGGACAATTAGTGATGAGAAATTCCGCTCGAAATTTCTCGCATTTTTCACAAGCATAATATTTTTTTCATTAAATTGTTTCTTTCATTTATAAATGAACCATTTAATGTGCAAATACATACATTTTTAAATGTTGAAAAGGCGCGATTATATCTTATTATATCTAGGATTGTTTATCTCAACATCTACAATATTAATACTACACAATTTAGATGATCATAACCAAACATAAAGAAAAACAACTTTTATTTGCAAGGTGTAAGCAAAACACGAACACCCCATTTAATGTAAACGTATCGAATTAAGCTTCGGGTGGGTTTAACTCTGAAACAGTATAGGTTACAATTTACCATAGCGTTGAAAACCGACCATTATGAAAAGTCAGGTTTAATTAAATTTTCCGGTAGTCCCTTCCACGCGCACTGGCCACCACGCCGGAGTATAGATATTCGACGGCGTACAGATTTCTGCATACTTTACGGAACAATTAACGAGCTGTGGTGTTTGCCCATTTCATTAATTATAACTTCGTGTCCGGCCCCCAAACCTTCGTCGGTGTGCATTTATTTATTAGCCCAGATTAGCCAAAGCCACAGCCTGAGCCAACTTTCAGCCGCATTCTCCTAAATTGCTAATTATAATAAAAGCGTGTAATATTTAATCGGAAATACGTTTTAATATGCCATCGCAAACGAATACCCAGCTGATATTTATAAAACTTTTATTGTGTTTTCTGATGTCCTTTATCCTTTTTCTTTTATTTTTCGTAAATAATGCAGTCTAGCACGTACAAGAAGAACTTTTGAAAAGATTTCCAAAGTGATCTTTTCTGGCGATTGCGATATAAATTTTTAAACTAAGCACGTATGTGCCTCGACTTACGAGAAATGCCCAGGGACAGCGATGTTAGGTACATTTATACGATGTACGTTCTAACAAAATATACGTGACCTATAAATCGCCCTGTCCTGACAGGTTAATAGGTCACATATTACGTTGTTTTTACATTTTTTTTACGTATTTCTAAAAATAAATCAATAATAAGCATTCTTGAAAAAACTTTAATAATATTTTATAATAATAATTGGTGCATTAGCTACGCTTTTAATTTTTTTATTAAATTATAATCATAATTAGAAAAGATTGATAACACCACCTACCTGTAAGGATTTATTAAAATCAACACGTTTCTCTGCTAATTACCACTGTTTAAGCTATCAAAAAATAATTACTTACAAACGGTAAAAACCACTTTTACACTGATATGTGTTGGTATATAATACGTGAGATATTCATAATCAACATTTATTATAAAGTTATTATAAAAAGTAGGTTATGACTTTCTCAAATTCGATACATCAAAGTTACTGCTTCTTTGCTTTTCAAATTATTTCTGGTAATATTATTGCATTCAAAGGCTCCAAAGCACACAGATTATGCACCAGCAGCTCTTTGCGCAAATCCTGCAATCTTTTTTCATCTAATACCACTGAAACATCCAGCTGCTACGAGTAATACAAAAAGCGGGGTAATCTCTAACTATACACATGACGTCATTAGCTAAATGTGCTCAGCGAATTACGGCATCGGAAGTAATCCGTCTTTGCCGAAACAGGAAAAGACCAAAGGAACGGTGACGTAGCCAAGCGGTTCAGTTAGGGTGAAAGGCCACCCTGGTGCAGCAGTAATAGCGGCCTTATTACGTTTTCAACTTCAATTTTCTTTTGAGATGCGTAATTATAAAAATCCGGTGCGCACTAAAAGTTCGCAGTGTAATCCGCATCCGAGAGAGCCCGGTAATCATTCACTCGGAGCGGAGTAATTAGTGCTGTGTTGGCATTCAAGGGGACGAGATGAGCGGGCGCTAGAAGCAGGAGCGAGACATTAATAAAGGCATGTCGAGTCGTTGAAAAATGCATCGCTTGACGTGCAGAAGTCCGAGGCTGTAAGCAGTTTTTACGGTTCATTGTCGCGCGCTTCTCAACCGGTACGCTTGAATCCGGAAAGTGTCAAGTTGCGTAGGAGTGACAATGTGAGAAAAGAAGCTGTTGGGACACCAGCAAGGGTGCTTCATTCCAATTTAGTTTATTTGCCTCTGGATGAAGTAAAGTAAATTAGTTCAAAGTACTAAAGGAGTCGTAATAGAAGTTCAAAGCCGTGAGTTCAAAATAACCAACTCACGGGTGTATTTCAAAATACAGCAATAATACTAGAATGCGTGATAATTAGAATGGTAAATTTGTACTACTAGTACTTAATGGTCAAACCAGTTCGTTTGTTTGAGAAGCAGGTATTTGGATAATTGAGCATGTTTTATTCCTCACTAATAACGTGTCTTATCCGTGTTATCTGCCCATTTCGCTGGAGTCACTTTTCGGAGGACTTCGTTCTATAAACTCTTGACATGAGAAAATTTAAATGTTATTATACTCGGTGTTGTTCCTTTTTACTTACTTAGAATATATTTCGATATCAGATCCAGTTAGCAATGGTAGGAGGCAAATGTGGAATTTCACTTCAAAAGAAAACATAAAATACAAGTAATAGTTTGGATAGTCGACCAATAATAATAAATTGTTCATCCAACAATGAACAATTTTTATGAAAAAGCCAGTACGACTACTTTTGATCCATATATACAAAAATCATGCCAGTAAACTGTCTAAGAACATAGAACACACATATTTCTTAAAAACAGGCATGCCAGAAAACTTAATACCAAAATTTGGCAATTCATATTCCCAAAATACATAAAACCTAATAGAGTTAAAAGTTTCATAAACAATCATCTTATAGACCAACTACACTTATAATATAAAAACATAAATGACAATAATAACAACATGTATCACAATCATTAACGATACCAAAGAAATGCAAAGTAGAATCACGAATTCACAGAAGTCCATTAAGATTCGAAAATTGAATACACTCAGAACCGAAAACCAGAGAGAACAATCAAGACAGAATAATATTCAACATACGGCACATCACTATTTTCATCCCAATTTCGCTAAACTATCAGATCTAAAACTTAAAATTAAACTAGAAATTAAACTATTAAATATGGGACCAAAATATGCTATACATACGCCTACATCGAACATAACACTGGTTGCAATAGAAGCAGAAGCAGCTATCAAGAACCACCCACAAGAAAATAACATAAGAGCTGACCTCATACAACTCATCAAGGCAGAAGAGAGAAGACAAGAAAAAAAAATCAAAACAGAACCAAAAATGAACAGGTAACTTGTCTTAAGACCCTCAAAAAACGAATTCACGATAACTATATTGTGGTGGTAAAAGCTGATAAAAACCACCACACAAGCATTGTATTATTACTAAATAGAAATGACTACATACAAAAAACTGTTTTTTTTTAATGATAATAACTATAAAATACTTCAAAAGGACCCTATAAGTATCCTAAACAGGAAAACAAAAGAATTAAACAGTTAACAAATACTTTGATGGACTTAAATGTAAACCCAAAAACTATTATGCCTATGAATGTAAAAACTCCATGATTGTATGCACAACCCAAATTACATAAACAGGACATACCTATAAGACTGATCGATGCCATAGATACACCGACACACAGACCAGCTAAAATATTAAATAAAATATTTAAAGACGATATAAAATATAATCCAACGCACACAATTAAAAATTAACCAGTTAACACAAATATTTAATAATACCCCAGTGCCTCAAGAATACACTATGTTTTCATTAGACGTCACAAATTTATATAAAAATATACCAATAAGTGAAACGTTCAATATGCCAAACAAATAATACAGAAGCACTTTAATGATCAAAACATTAGTAACGACATATTTAATATGCTTAAAATTTTGTACAGAACAGGATTTTTGTTCTTTCAACATCAATTCAGAATGTCAGACGAATTACTAATGAGTTCCCCACTATGTGGAATTATGGCGGATATATTCATGAGCAAGATAGAAGAAAAAAAAATGAATGACAAACATTATCATGACAATAACATTATAATATGGAAAAGGTATGTCGATGACATATTCATAATATGGAAAGGCTACAATATAACTCAAATACACAATTTTCACGAAAACAAACGAAATACACAAAAACCTAAAATTTATACTGGAGTTTGAAAATGAAAATAAATCAATAAATATCTTTGGTTTATCAATAACAAATAAGACAATAAATTGAAATACGAAATTTGCAGAAAACCAACACAATCACAAGCATTTATACCT
>JAWQRJ010000371.1:0-22044 GCA_033557515.1 Diorygopyx duplodentatus | reverse complement strand
ATTGTTTAAAATTCGATATCTCGAAAACGGTAAAATTTAGGTATATGGTGTTTTATATAAATTATTAATAAAATTTTGAGAGGAATTGAAATATCGAGTAATATACTTTTTTGGCACATCCTGTACAAAATATTGTTTTTTACTTCAATACATTTTCAAAAAAAACTAAATATTTTGTATTTAGTTTTATTAACATTTTTTTTCCAGCTATATTAGTTTAGAAAATAATAGACCGTTTCCATACATAAAAGCGACCCTGCATTTACCATTTCATCAGTGAAAAACTCTATCTAGTTAAAATATAGTTAGCAATTTGCTTACTATGTGGGATATCCTGTTATATGTAAAAATACGTTTTTCCTTTCCATTTTTTTAATGTACGAGTATGATGTTTGCCTTGAGACTAATTGTAATGTGCAAAATAATTCTAATTTATTCCTCCTTATTTACAATTTTCCGCATTCTATTTGTAAAAACGTGTCGTTACATTAGCGGTTTGGTTAATGTAGGATACCGATTTTGAAAATTCAAGATACAGTTATACGTTTTTGAGTTATCTTTTATTTAGTCCAAAGTCTTCCTCTAACTACTCTGTTAATGTCACCCTTAAATCTTGTAATGTAGAAATATTACGGTTACCCTACTTGATTTTTTTTATTGCTTAGACGAAACAGTTGAGAATTGTTGCAGAATGAAGGGAAGGTGAAATAAAATAAACTTGAATATGAAATTGAAAAATAATGTTAAATTAATTTCTTGTATTGGTTTAGGCTTTTTTATGCACATATTTTACTATTGGCAATGAACAACATTCCTACATTGGATTGAATTTTAATAACTCCTTAAGTCTAATATTTCATGCACAAATCTAATACAAAAATAAATTTAATGATAGTAAATTATTATCATTGAATTTTTTACCAATAGATCTATCGTTTCATATCTAATATCCAATAATTTATTTCCTAGAAAGGTGGTAAGATGTAACTTATATCATCGCTTTCTATAACATATTGCATAATCTAAACGATGCTATAACGAATAGGTAACTGTATCAAAATCATGTTATACGTTATAGTAAATTGCTCAGCGGATCACCTAATAAATTCTACGCACTACATACTCTTATTAAGCACTTTATAGCAGTATTATCCATTAAAATTGTCCTATAAATCCACATCTATATCTAATTGGGATGTAACTTGTGCTTCGTGTTTAATATCACATCATTGTTTATCTACACCCGACCTTAAGTGGCTTTTAATCGCGCGGTTGCTCTAACGAAATCTGTTAAATAATTTACACTTACAGCTTAAATGCTTATTTAGCAGAGTAAATTGCCTCTTGAAGTATTACTGGTTCGATATAAACGATGAACCATTGATTCACTGAACGAGTTTCATTAAAAAACTCACGGGTAAAGATAACAAACAACCCTAATCAAGCTGGTAATTGTCCAATTATGATTGAAACTGTTTCTTGAGGCATGTTGTATATCTTACCGTTTAATTAATCTGAAAGTAACGACGACATTTCATATGCTTATGAATAAATTAGGACGTCCTCATGTACCACGATTCATTATCCAATTAATTTTATCAGCAGTTTATAATCGGCGATCTTGTATTTGAAACCAATTAGATTGAAAAATGCAAATTAATTGAATCACTTACTGTCCCTTTAATTTAAATGTGGGAAAACTATTTTGTTGGTGCGTGCTTGCATTTTTGTTGCATTTAATTAAAACCATAAAACAGCGTTTCTCAAACTATGTTAAATTGAGCTTATTCAGCACAGTTCTATATATACTATATACAGTAAACTTCTTCCAAAGATCTAATAAAATCATAGAAGTATCATATGAAATAAGAATTTATTTTTTTTACTACAGAAAGGCAGTACACATTTTAATATAATTTGCAAAAAGCCGATTTTTTAAACAAAAACATAACTAGCTAGTAACAATGAAATAACTTTATTGTGAGTGCCAGGTCGTGAGTGGATTTATGGCAATGAAATAGCCGACAACCTTATACTGTGCAATGAGAGGAAAATTACAAAATTAATTTAACAATACGAGGACGCCAATGAGAAAAGTTCGGGAAACACTGCCACATAAATATTTATTTCGAAAATCAATGCAACTTAATTATGGTATCTTGATTATGACCGCCTACGCGTCCATTTCTAGCGCGAGTGAATTATTGCATTCGTTACTATACTAATTGAGCAAACGTTATCCGTAATTATTATTCGCGAATAGGTTTTTTTCTCATGCAATATGCCGGAGTGATCCCGTTTCCACCACATAATACAAATAGCGTCAATTAAAATATTAATTTTAGCCCGTAATTACAGTACTTTAGACTGGCCGTGCGTATTGAACGGGCAGAAAAATGCCGGCATTTGCGTTCTCCATTCAATGCCATAGAATTGCTTTTTAACGGCCTGCGACTTACTTTCATTTTTCAACCGTAGAAAGGTGCATATTTTCAAAATAGGAAGTGTGCATTAACCGGCTAGATAGTATCTCCATTGCGTCAATTTTTTAATGGCCGGTTTTAATGGTTATGATACAAGTTTATCCTTTGCGATCGTAACCATAAAGATTAAATTAAAGTGCTAATCCTTGATGAACACCTTCTCGCGTTAAAGTTATTGGATTATCCTTCTACACACCTTATTTTGACGTGGATGTTATACAACATATCTTTTTCTTGATGGTGTGGCACAGGTTTAGATGAATAGAAAATAAATTACAGTTAATCAAGTAATAGCGAGAAAATGTATGTGTTTATGCTATCAGCTTGGTAGCATATGATAGCACAAATGGTAAGATTTCTGCATTTGCTATTGTAGTTGTACTAAAGCCAATTTCGTTATTACCCGAGAGGGGTAGGTCTATCCACCTCAAATTATTGTTATTCATAAAATTCTATTGGATACCACATATCCCTTCGCAAGTCAAGTAGAACATCATTTAAAGTACTGGGAGTTACTGGAGTAATACAATCAAAATTTAGTAATTTAAGAAATCAGTTAATTACCATTTGTTGTAATAAAACAGGATTAACGTTCTACAATACATTTTTAATTCCTTTACACGTTTTTCGATAGTCTGAACTATAATTCTGACTAATTGACTGAACTCTAATGAATGACAATATGAATATGTGGTTGTTAAACATATGAATCGTAATTGATCTCATAAATTCTTCGCCACTGGATGTACTGGATGAAGATCAAGAGGTCTCTTCTAAATGACGACATCTATACAAATATTTAATATAATACAGGCTGTTTATTTCATAAAGGAAACTTTGGTAATTACATATTCATAATATTTCACATCATAAAAATCCGAATGTTCTATTGCAACAATTAGTACCCGATAAAGGAAAACATTCGATAGCTGTGTAGAGAACCATTCGGACGTACTCATACAAATTTGTCCGTTGTATTGTAACCTGAATTGATTGTTTTAGTCGCTTTAGTCTCTCCTTTAGTCACTTCCTTCATTAAAAACCAAAATAGTTTTAAGTTTGTATCACCTTTCACTTATTTGCATTTGAGGATTTTTTTGGTGCATGGCTTTCCGACAAAATGTAACAAACACATATTTTTTTTATTGGCATCGACAATTATTTAAAAAAAGTTGAAAATTTGGAGAAGCATTCATTTTAGGCATAACACATCCCCAGTAAAACTAAACGGGAATTTAAAAGTGAATACAAAAGTAGAAAGAAATACTGCCCATTTAAAAGGGGATTCCACACGGTGCAGACTTGTTCGCACAAACACTTTGCGCAAATTTCATTTGTGCAAACATGTTTGAACTGTTCGCGACTTCTTTCGAACTTTTTTAAGACCCCGTAGTCAAGTTTCTGTATACAAGGGTAAGTTATTTTCAAGAGCGTTTCTGAAAGCGTGTACAGAGACACATTTCCCTCGAGGAAAGGACAAGAATAGTCAATATTTTTAAAATTTGTCCGAAGGAGCATCTTGAAAATTCAAAGGTGAAAAATATTGACTTCACAGCAAAGGCTACCGGTAAACTAATCTAATTATTATATATTTTTTAAATAATTATTATCATCTTATTCTTAGGAATGGGAAAGTCCTCGGTGTATAACATTTTGAAGGAATATAATTCCCCTGGTCATATTCTCTGTCCGCCGGAAGAAGTATCACCGATCTTAGGAAGTTTTAGATCAAGCTTCGGAAGAAGATAAGCAATTACTTAGAAGAATACTTTATTACTTTAAATAAGCTTGTTCAAGCTATCAGTGATTGCGATGATCTTCCCAATTATAAAAGATCAACGTTGAGAAAATTATTAATTGAACTTAATTTTCGGATAACTTATATCTAACAAAAGTAATATTTTAACTTCAGAGTTTTGCTTTAGATATAAGGGGAGGTCTCGCAATAGCATCTTAAAACAAAAAAAAACGAAATAATTATTTGGAGGAGGCGTTATTTAAGACAAATAAAAAAAAATCAGGAAGAGAAAAGAAAAATTTATTATCTTGATGAGACATTGATAAATGCTGGACATACAGTTAAAAAAGTATGGACCGACATATCCTTGGAGAATCCACGAGACACTTTTATAGATGGTTTGACTACGTAAAAACTCCATCAGGAAAAGCTAGAAGATTTATTATACTGCACATAGGATCTGAAGATGGATTTCTTCAGAATGGATTACTAATGTTTGAATCAAAAAAAAGTGGGGACTACCGAGAAGAAATGAATTCGACAGTTTTTGAAGAATGGTTTCACAATATTTTACGAACGTTGGAAGACAATGCGGTAATTGCTAAAAAGTATTGCTATGAAGAAGGCAGATATTCAAGAATGCATAAGACATAAAGAAATTCAATTCGAAAACGATATGGTGAATCTCGAACTATTAAATTTGATGAAACTAAATAAACCAGCCAACAAAAAAGTGATTGATGAAATGGTCAAAACAACAGGACGACATGTTGAAAGATTACCACCTTACCATTGCGAATTGAACCCTACTGAAATGATATAGGGACAAATGAAAGGTGAGGTATCAAGAAAAATACAACAATTATGCGCTAAGCAATGTAGCACCCAAAAATTGGGAAAATTGAGTGAGACATGTTCAGAAAGTGGAAGAGGATATGTGGCAACTTGAGAGCACTACGAAATTCAAGTGGAGCCTCTTATAAATTTATAAATTTAGACGAATCAGACTCTGACTCCAGCACATCAACCGATAGTGATAATTGAATTTTTAAATTATTTATTATTTATCATTTCTCATTTAATTAAATTCCAAATAAATATAATGTAATATCATCCCTCGAATAAATAAATTGAATTTGAAAGTATTGTATACATTTTTCCTTAAATTTTGGATCACAATCCAAATGTAAATAATGTAATAATAAAATAATATTACATTTAATTTTTTAAAAAGAAGCAAACTAGGTTTACAGTCTTATTGATAGTTTGATCCATTTATTATAACTTTTAAAGTCGATTTTGAGCTAAACGGTTATATTTAATGACCTCTTAAATTTTTTGGTATCTAACAAAAATTCAAAAAATAAATATATAATTTAGAGTTACAGGTAAAGGGCCGTATGGCGATACAATAATTAACTTTATAAGCAATCACCTCGCAAACCTTTCTGGAGGATTTTCAGGGCATCCTGTACGTTTTAAAATGATAGGACGTAGTGTAGAGTGTAATCGGCTCTACATCTACTCTCAGCAATATAAAAATCCCTAATATGTAGATGCATAGTTGTTAGTAGCATTGTTTTACTTTTGCATCCAAAAACTTATCATCTAACGAGATTACACGATAACAGCCCAGTTTACACGATAACTAATGTTATAGTGTAAACTTCGACGGCACTAAATCAACACGTGAACAGCAGGTGATCATTCCATCTGTTCGCTGAACAGAGTATAGTCGTCGTTACGAATTTAATTAATTATTTTTACGCATTGGTGCATCACGGTATCTAAATCCTGATTTATATGTTTGGTTACCAACTGTTCATTTATTCCAAAGGATGTGTTTGGACTCAAAATAAGAATTTATGCTTTGAAAAATTTCGTGACTTGCTGTGCAGGTATGTAATGTTAATGTACGTAAAAATTCTTCTTTCATTTCTTCCAATTCAAAATCTATGTATCTCACATATACCATTAATACAGCATTTCTAGAAACATCTATGGTTTCATCCAATTGCAGCACATAATAAGGGGAATGTTGTAATTTTTCAATTGTAGTTCCAAATCTTTTGAAATAGTAAGTATTCATCAGCTGATTGTCTCGGTAGACATGAGAATATTGTTAATTTTCATCTCATATTCTTTACCAAACATTTCTTTGCAAACTGCTTTAAAACATGGTTTTATTAATATCTCTCCGATTTATATCCTTTTTTGGATTTAGTAATATGCCATGCTACCAAAAAAGAACATTTAAAATATTTCTTATCCGTTGCAACAAATGTTGTCATATTGGATTTCTTCGCATTCAACACTTTAAGCATTCTTATGAAAAATTTCGGAGGTTTATCTTTATGTTCAATATTATATTATTATTAGTTTATAATGATGTATTTGCTAGTACATTTCCACAAATAACGCATTTCGGAAAATCTGTTTCATTTTCTCGTATATATGTAAACCCATAATTTATGTATGTTTCTTGATATTTATAAACAAATTTTTCGACTTTTGTTCGCTATATTAATAGTTCAGTTGTTAAGTACTAGGAGTTTCTGAACCAGTTTGGATTACCCTAACTCACTACTGAGCGTCGCACTGGCGTTGCAAAGCAACGCAGGTAACTTCCACTTAATTTTGAAAGTGATTTATTCTAGTTGTAAAGTTTTTAATAATCTGTAGCTAGTTTCATTAAAATTAGTTATAAAGCGACCCAGTGGTTGCGATCCGCTGAGTTAGAGGACAGTTTTAGCTGCGCAAATACGAAAGTTTGTGCCTAAAATTCCAAAAATTACCCCCACATAATTTATTAAGGAAATCTCTGTCTGCTGCGGCCATTTTTGCGTAAAAACTTAAATAATTTCGGAAACTGCATCGAAACTTAAAAAGTACAATACAATTATAGACGTACTCTGGAAGATTTGGCAAACAACTATTTTATAGAAAATAGGATATTCTATTGAAAAAAAATAAGTCTAAATATCGCTAATTTTAGCTTATAAGTCTTGATGAACAGCAAAATTCAAACTTTTTTCCGCTTAAACTTTTTTCTTACTGAAATCTGAAATTTATCAGTAGGCTTTAGAAGAGGAGCATCATTTTTTGGAACAGTTCAGTGTGATTCGGATCTAATCCTTGAATATTCCCAGATATAATAAAAAATCTCGTGCTTCCTTGGTTTTTGCATCGGATATTATTAACCAACCTAAAATCTCTTTCAGTCTTTCAATCTTCTCTAAAATTTCTCTTCTACAGGACCCAAATAGTTCAATAATCCTAGTTAACTAAATGAATTAAAAAAATTGAGAAATTTATGAAAAAAGCTTCTAAAGCAATTTTCGTACCTTTATTATTAAAAATCTTTCCTTTTCTGGTTCTAACGCGAACTTTACGATATCGTTTTTTATAAAAATTCTCGATTTATTTGCTCTATATCCGTCGGACATACGGTTCAAAAATGAAATCAGGTCCAACAATACTTTTAATAGACAAAACGATTGGTGACGTAAGGTAATACGTCTAAAGAAAAGATTTTATGATTTGGCTGATTCTGCAAAGAACGCCAGAACAACTTTCTCGTTTACACTTTTTCACTTTTTGAACGCATTACTTACTCATCATAACGTACACATCACCATCTCGTAGCTTGCTCATAACTTTCGGACAAAAAAAAACACTAAGAAATCACATATTTTGTAAACTCATTAAGATCAAAAAATAAATCAGTAAGATCAAAGATTAAAAAAAAACAGATTATCTTTATATGAATCTTCGTTTTCAGTAAATTAGAAATTCGCCACTATGGAAATGATTAAAAGAACATATCTATTATTTTTAAAACTTTTTAATTGTAAGCCAAATGATTTCCTAAATGTCTTCATAAATTTACGATGCAACCCACATTATTCATTATGGTAATCATCTAGTAATCTTGACAACAGCACCCTGTATTATTACATTTTTGGGTTCCTTGTGGAATTTATGGTCTATTTTATTAAACATATGTGCAAAATCGCACCGTTTAGAAGTTATTCCTAAAATTGATACTACAACAGATAATACACCCACTCAGTTTAATATTCCATTCAAGCGATGTATGTTACTTTTAAATGGAATTTATTCAGCTTCAACCAGTATGAATATTGTGTTCCAAGCGTTCAGTTCAGTTCAGTTCATAAATTGCGTATATGTAATTGTGATTTTGGAAGAAACTTTTGGGTATGTGTTACTGATTAGCTTTGTTGTTTTTAGCAGTAATTTAATTTGAAAATTATATTTCAGTCCTAAACTATGTCTGAGAGTAAGAAAACAACTTTTAAAAGAAAATTTATTTCTTTGGAGACAAAAATACAAATTTTGAATCATTTCTTAAAAGGAGAAAAGGCATCTGACATTGCAAAAAGTCTAAATTTAAGTGAGGCAATAGCTCGAACCATTAAAAAAAAATGAAAGGGAAATCTGAAGTGCAGTTACCGCAAGATCTTAGACATCCCAATCACTCACGCAGGATTTGGAAGGCACCACAGTATTTGGATTGAAGATTGTTGTACAAAAGGACTCCATTGAGCGGTGATGTCATTAGAGAAAAGGCTTGTAAAATTTACAAACATCTTAAAGAAAGTGGAGAATCTCCTGTAAATTAAGAAATTATTTAAAGCAAAAAAAATTTAACTCCAAGGTGTTTCAAGGAATTTCACCCAACGTCAAAGTGGATTTTTTACCGCTGAATGCTACTTCGTTGATTCAACCATTAGATCAAGGTATTATTGATAGCTCTAAAACGTACTACATAAGTCAATCACTTCAGTGGATTTTAGACACAATTCATTCAAAATCAATTGTTGTAATGAAAGCTTGGAAAAAAATATCCCTTAATGCATGTTGGAAGAAGATGTGGCCATCGTCAGTAGAAAGCTCGCTTGAATCCCCAGAAAATGAAATTGGGGAAATATTACAACTTGCTAAATCGATCGTAGGTAAAGGTTTTATGGACATGGCTACGTCCAAGATTTATTAGTGGAAGGCGAGATTGGCGGAGCGGATTTAGGAGAAATGGCGTCCGAAGTTGTTAATCAAATCGATTCTGAAGACGACAGCTCTGATGAAACTTATTCAGTTACTAATTTTACTCTAAATAAGTTACAGGAAGGACTTACCTTAGCGAAAAACCTTGAATCATTTTTGTTGACTGAAGACCCTTGTGCTGAAAGAAGCCGAAAGTTCAAAACGGAGCTGGAAAATTGCCTATCTCCATACAATGAGATTTACTACGAACTTGTAAGGGCCAGCAAACCGACTAAAATTACAGATTTTTTAAAGTGAGCAGAAGATGAAACAAATCCTAACGAAGAAATGAGTTTAGAAAGTGATGATATGGTTCGACCGAAAAAAACGCTCTCGCCTCATTGTGCTGACCAGTGATGAAGAAGAACTTTAATAAAATAAGCTTAAATCAAATGAGAACAGAAATTTTTTGTTTTTTTTTTGTTGTTGTGAACATTTTGGTTTCAGTGTGTACATTATTAAAATCGAATGGGATAGTAGAAAGTAGGGAGATAGTTATCCAATCAAAGTAACTTTTTCATAAAGCCAGACTGTAGAATAGTTTTCAGGATACATGGATAGTTTGCAGAACATAGACCATAATATTTAAGAATCATGAATATTATTCAATATCATTCGGATTGTAGGGTGGTGGTTTTTTCGATGCCAACATGTAGAAGCCTTTTTCTACCAACATTTTTCGTCGAATAGAGATTATTTTAATGCCGTGCCGAGTATCCAACCGCTATCAGCAGTAATCGGCACACACTTATTTCCAGTGTCCATTTTTGGTCATGGGATAAATTGATTGTGCCGCTCCCTGAGCACTTTCGTTTAAATACGCGGCACGTAACGTCGGTAAAAATACACATAAGGACAGCGGCGGCGCTACGACGCGGCGGCTCGCGGCTCGCCAGGCGCACAGGAAGCGATCGTTTATTATTCCAAATAGAACCGGTTGCCAAGGATTAAAATTCATAAAGATCCTGGCGATAATCCCTGAATGAAATTATTACGGCTAGAGGCCGTGACTAGACTGGCTGATAAATGCAAAAGAGAACAGAGGAACGAGTCGATAACGTGTACAGTTGTAAGGATATCGTTGGGCCGCGGAAAGCAGTTTTAATTTTTGTAATGTTGATACTAATTGGCCCACTTCTATGCGGCTGAGATGGGCGCAAACGATTGCAAAATTTATACTGGATTATTCATTCATTCATTTGCAACAAATACCAAAGTAATGGGGGTTATCTGGTATTCAGGATGATTAGTAATGAAAATTTTGTAATGAGAATGCAATGTCACTTATTGAAAGAATTGTTATGGCAAAATCAGCAAAACGGGGTGGGTATATCCACGTCAAGTTTTCTTTCAAGTTGTTTCTTTGACAATTCTCAAGAGAAGTTCACTCTACAGAGGAGATATGCAGAAATCTAAATAATACCAATAATTTTATTTATAATACATATAAGACATTTATATTTACATTTTATAATATTGAAAAACAAATTTAACAAGGACGATCAAACAATTAAAAACAAGAATAGATCTGGAATAACAAATAAACCAATAAAAAAAATACAGATACACAAGGGAGTGCACAAAGTCAATAGCAAAATAGATTTCATTAAATAATGGCAACAACATCTACCTTTAAAGAACTCAATATGATAAGTAAGTAATCCAAAAGTAGAGTGAAACATGCTGAAATTACAATTTAAAATAGAGATTAAATACAAAATAACATTTTGTCAAAATTACGTAACTTGTTAGTAGCGTTCCTGATAATGGGCTAATTGACCCGAAACATGTAGGACTGAATAATAAATCAATAAATAATAATCAGAAGAGCAATCCTTTTAATTAATTTATGTACGAATAACCTGATTACAAATTGATTTAGAAAATGAATAACCAACAATACAAATGTATTATTTTAGTTATATTATGTTTTTATTGGAGGCTTTCCTTTATAATTCTCCTCCTTTTACTGCTAAATGGATACATTCTTAAAACCCGTATCCTCAAAAGGATTTAAAGAAGTGGATTCTTATCATTCAGAAAACTGATTGATTTTCTGGTGTGGGTTGCCAAAACTGATTAACAGAATGTGATAAAAAGTTAGAGTAAAGCTTGATATCAGTGCGATATTTTTATTTAATTTAGATTCTTAATAATTTAAAATTGGTTTCAATTATGCAGTATGTCCAGTATTGTATATGTTGTATATACAATACTGTAATTTATTGTGTGGTGCATTAAAACATCAATTTGTCTCTTATTATTAATTTCCAAATTTAACTATCCGTGGCAAAAAGTTTCATATTCATAACATTCAATGTATAAAGAAAGTATTGCTTCACCTGAAACAAATAGTCAACATTAAACTGACAACGAAATCACAATTTTAATAAGATTTTTTTTCCTGTCATTTGACAGTAAATTTTAGACCCTATTTTACTTTAAACAACTGAACGAGAATGAATGGTACAGATTGTTTCTTTTGTAACAAACGAATTAAAAAAAATATCAAAAACTAGGCCTACTATCTGATCGATCTAGATTCTAGAAGACGACCTTTTATGGCTAAAAATTTTCTTAAGCAGCGATCATAATCGACTTCTCAGTAAATAATTTCATGTTGCAACTATGGTAGCTGTCATACTTTTAAAATTACATATTTTCGACAGATTGTTTGTTTCTTGGAGGGCCCAACCTAACCAAACCGAAAGGTGAAGTAAATATTAACAACTCATTAAATACATCAATTATTAAATTAAATTTTGAGAATGAAATTTAATTTTAAGCAAAGAGATATAATCTGTATTTTCTATCTTTGTATTATTCGTGTAAATATACGTTTCACTAAAAACTTTACTAACGTATGCAAAGTTTCCTGTTAGAATGGCTTTGGGCATATAATAATAAAAACACCATTAAAAATTATTAAAAAATATGTTTGATTAAGAATTTATAATCTAATATATTCTAATAATATATTAGTTTAGTTATTTTCAAGCTATTAAAACTAAAGAAAATGATACGTTTATGACACGTTCATTGTTTGCACTTTCCATTTAACTTTTAGGTTTAGTTTTTAAGTAGAACATCCCAATATTGTTTCAATTGCGAATGCAGTATAAAATAAAGCATATCAACATCAAAGGTTTTGTGTCAATAGAACGTTAATAAAAAAAACTGAAATAAAAACATAGCATAACAGAAGAAATGATCTCCTCTAAAAGTAGTACAAAATGATGTGAGAAATTTTATCGAAGAGTTAGACCATTCTCAAATTGGAAATGAGGTTGCAAAAATTTAATTTAATATAACACCTATTTATAGTAATATTTTAGTACTTTAGTAATATTCCACCTATTTTATTTTAGTCTAAATTACAATTATCACTGTTCAAATATATGATTGGTATCATAGTTTTTCTTTACAAAAAATTATTAACTTTAAATTGAAATTGTTCTTGAGCTTGATGTAGTTTTTTTTTTATTTTTGCGTTTAATAAAGGTGACAATATACATGGTATAAACTTAAAATCAATAGCAACAACAAAACTTTTTTGGTTAGACCATAAGGGGAAAAATTAAAAATAATATTTCAGATATTTATTTTAGCCTTAATTACAATTATCAGTGCTCAAATATATGATTGGTATTATCGTTTTTTTTTTACAAAAGGTTATTAACTTTAAATTGAAATTGTTCTTGAGCTGGATGTAGTTTTAGTAGAGTTTTTTTATAACAAACGAATTGAACCATTTGAAAGCAAAACAACGCAATGAATCAAAAACATCAAAAACTAGGCCTACTATCTGAAGTCGATCTGGAAGACGACCTTTTATGGCTAAACATTTTCGTAAGCAGCTATCATAAGCGACTTCTCAGTAAATAATTTCATGTTGCAACTATGGTAGCTCACCCATACTTTTAAAATTACATATTTTCGACACATTGTTTGTTTCTCGGAGGGTTCAACCTAACCAAACCGAAACGTGCAGTAAATATTAACAACTTATTAAATACATCACTTAATAAATTAAATTTTGCTAATTAAATTTAATTTTCTGCAAAGAGATAAAATCTTTATTTTCTATCTTCGTATAGCGTTCACTATATACCGTTCACTAAAACTTTTACTTTCATGTTATAATGGCTTTGGGCATATAATAATAAAAACACCATTACAAATTAAAGTATATATAATCCAAAATATTAATAAAAATTAAGGAATATATAAATGTAAATTATTAAAATTTTAAAAAATGTTTATGATACGTTCATTTTTTGCACTTTCCATTTAGCTTTTATGTTTAGTTTTCAAATACAACATAAGATTAACCCAATATTGTTTCAGTTGCGAATGCAGTATAAAATAAAAAATAAAAAAAGGCATCAACATCAAAGATTTTCTGTCAATGGAAAGTTAATAAAAAAAAAACTGAAATAAAAACGTAGCACAACAGAAGAAATGATCTCCTCTACAAATTGTACAAAATAATGTACGAAATTTTATCGATGGGTTAGATTATTCTCAAATTGCAAATGGGGTTGCAAAAATTTAATTTAATATAAATATTTCACGTATTTATTTTAGCCTAAATTAAAATTATCACTGTTCAACTATATGATTGGTATCATCGTGTTTTTTTTTTAAATATTAATTTTAAATTGAAATTGTTCTTGAGCTTGATGTAGTTTTTTTTATTTTTGCATTTGAAAAAGAGACAATATACATCGTATAAACTTAAGATGAATAACAATTAAAAAACTTGCATTTTTGGTTAGACCATAAGGGGGGAAATTAAAAATAATATTTCACGAATTTATTTTAGCCTAAATTATAATTATCACAGTTCAAATATATGATTGGTATCATCGTCTTTTTTACAAAAAATTATAAACTTTAAATTGAAATTGTTCTTGAGCTGGATGTAGTTTTCTTATTTTTGCATTTTAAAAGGGGACAATATACATTGTGTAAACTGAAAATCGACAGTAACAAAAAAACTTGCCGTTTTTTTTGGTTAGACCGTAAGTAGAAAAATTGAAAATATGAATAAATTCTTGAATTTTAATCATCGAAAGACAGTAAAAACTTTCTTTCTTCGAATGAAAAAGGAAATTTTGCTTACGCACATTGGTTTCGAATACTTGTAGTTTCCCAAAAAGCTATTACGAAGTATAGGTACAATATCATTAAAGAATCTTTATTATATTATATTGAACACCATGTAAAATCCACTCATTAAGCTAACATTAAGTAAATTTATAGGAGACATATAATAAAAGAAGAATTTAGTATCCGGTAGTGCATTTACTATTCTTTTATAATACCCAGGGTTCTTAAGAGTCAATTAAAACCGTGGTACGGTACAATAAGGGCAATAATATATATTAGTGTGCGTGCTCATAATTCATTATTGCGTAATTACTTCAACTCTCGCTAGTAAATTCAATAAGCATAACACTTACTGACTGTAGAGACGACATTAAATGTACAATTCAAATACAAAGATGTAAATAAAGATTTCATCTAAATATATCTTATAGAGTGATAATAAATAATGTCTAGAAATTTAGTATGTAAGAGATTGAACAAGAAATTTGATGAAAGAAATTATATTTCTCTCTTACTTTCATATTCACGCCAAATATATTGCTTACCTGTTCAAATATATCTAAATGAATCAATGTATAATAATAATATAAGCCTTTGTTGTGCAACATATATTCTCCAGGTACCTATATTTAAAAAATAAGGAAGCAAAAACAGCTTACCGACTAATACTAAATAATGCACTTAAATTTTTGCCTAAGAATTTAAGACCTAATAATTAGGACAACATGCCAAAGTGTAGCTTACTACAAGGAAAACTACGGAAAGAATAGTATAATAAATTGCGTAATAAATGAAAAAGAAAACGCAAAATAAAAGTTGGCTATTAAGCAATATCCAGAACTAAAAAGACTAAAAATCAATTACGCAAAATCATTACATGCAAAAAATAAAATACAAACTAAAAGTTATTATTAAAAATATTACATGCCCAACTTATTAAGCATTTTTAGCCATGTGAACGATGCAAAATATTTGCGAAATATTTGTTCTTGCTGTTGGTACAGCAAATGTTACTGAGTGGCTGCGGATCACTCACACGACTTTCTCTCACTTAACCCCCCGATCTTGAAACGGTGCGGCTTTAGGCAAACAAATATTTAACAAGGATATTTTTGTTTTGGGCAACAATCCTACGTTGCCCAAAACAAAAATATTCTGAATAAAATAATTACCCAACAAAACTTTTCTTTACTTTCTGTTTGTTTTATTTCTTGCTCCCATTTATGACACATGTAGAAATACACGACGATGCGTCAAAACAATTTATAATAAAAAGTATGCGCCACCGTGTGGTGAAATACAAAATTAATATTCGACCAGCACACGAACGCTCTCTATTATAGTAACCTAGCTATAATAAGCAAAAACTAATTTGTTTATATCTTAAGACGATTCTTTTGAAGGTCGGCCTATCTCAATCAATTTCCCGCGGTTAAAACACACAAAAAAACACTTTTATGCCACCATGTGCGACTATCTTCGGACACGCTTTTTTAAAGCTGTTTCGCTTACTCACCGATAGATCTCGCCTGCTCCCCATAGTTCTGTTCGATGTTTTCCTTACAATTTTATTTATTTACTAAGTTATGCGTTAACTGCATTACCGACTTAGTATTTAACCCCATTTATTTCACGTTAGTTCTTGCTTTTCTACGTGATTTAATTCGCCAACGAAAATTACTACCTTCAGGCCTGTCGTGAAAAACCTGTCGCGGTTCAGGGAGAACGCGCACGGGGCCTCGTTCCGTTCGGACGGTAAATTGATATGCGTGGGCGGCGATGAAGAGGCCATCAAACTATTCGATGTGGCCTATGTTTTATTACAGTAGACGTGCTGTTCAGTTTAATCTTTAAATGCAATATTCTACATTTCATATTATTAATGTGTCTAAAACGCCCGTCGCGCTATCATGCGTTTCCGGTTTTTAGTGCGCGAAATTCAAAACAGAATGCAAAGAAATATTTTAAAAAATTAAAAACAAAAAATAAAGAATGACAAAGTGTAATTATTGTTACGCTTTGTAAGAAGTCGGGTTTGATCCCACAACCTTGGGTGTATGAGACAAATGTGTACCACCAACGCCACTAACCTCCAAGATTTGTTTACGTACTATATAACGGCTGGTAACTGTAAATTTTCAAACATTACCCTTACCTCCTGACGCGTTTTTGATGGTTCTAATCTACAATTCCCTTATAAAGTCTTCTAAAACGCGGTTGGCTATATAAACATCTGACGGCGGCCGGCGAAAAATACCAACAGATGAGCGAAAATTGGGATGACTATAATTTGGAGGAGCTAACTGCTGGTCTCAATACAATACACACCTAATACAATACAATTCTATCGGTGAGAAATTTGGTTAAGTTTTTGGGTCAGGCGACAAGGTGGAAATTTTGAACAGTGTTACGAAGGTATGCGACGTAATTTTAATACCGACGACCATCGACCAAAAGGGGCAGAGAGGCATTCCGGAAGTCGTGTGTCCACTCCAACCGACGACTATCCAATGGAAGAAACGACCGGCGACGATTCTCATTTAATAATTACAGAGTTAACAGGATACAACTTAATTTGGAGTTCAGTACGATCACTAGATATAGAAAAAACCAGCCCACTTTTCCAGACTCTTCAATTTGCGTGAATTATAACAAAACATTCACGTTATTACCCCTACCACCATGAAACAAATACAGGTAGTTGATTAAAATAATCTTCTAGCGATACAATCGTACTGTAAATTGTAACGGAACTTGTGATTTATACTTACCTACATATTATAGGAATTACCCCTATAGTCTCGGGAACGGATCTATAAATTTCGCGACACCTTAAGAATTGGCAATAATGAGGGATTATATCAAATTAAAATAAGTAGCATATCGGTCATTGCCGGCATTACATCTAACATCAAAAGAACGTATACACACCGATAGGTTAACTGAACTGTTAGCAATATACAGTTATTTAATGAGAGCACTTAATCAGCCCGGTAATGACAGATAATGATCGCTTTGTAAACATGACCGAAGAGGCCATTAGCTCGGTAGACGTGCGGGTATCGAAACAATTTTAAAAAATTGGAAAAATTGGTAAATACCAGGTCGGGGAGAGAACTAACTACTGCCTGCAAGTAGTTGTGCAGATTAGATGGCGTGGAGTGTAATTGGATGTAAAACATGTAATATTGCGTACTCAGTTTTCGGAATTTAATTTTTTTCATAAAACCTTTGCAACGCAATTTTAATACAACTAAGTTGCATTAACTTTAGTTGATCAGTTAGGCCAGTACTCATAAATCGTTTTCAAGGCTGTACTCGTGCTTGAGAACGAGCTGGCTACACTAGTTTCTGTGTCCGACTTGTCCTCAAACACGAGTATAGCCTTGAGAACGATTTATGAATATGGGTCTTTTGCTAACCTTCATTATTTTTGCTCGGCCACTGATCTGTAGTCAATAGTACTACCCGTATATGTTTGGTTGTCTGAATACTCGTAGTCATGTGGAACTTTGTTGCGTGGCGATATTGCGTGCGATATTTGCATGATCACTACGATTTGTAATAGTTTATTCATACAGGCAATTTAAATATGAAAGTGTTTATATTGATACACACGATTAATCTATTGTTAATGCTTATAATCTCAAGATCGTTAGATGAACGTTAATGTCACTCGATGGCTACGCTTAAACCTGATCTGTATTCATGCCTTAATATAATGGTCGGAATCCTCTTACTGGACGTATTAATTATCGATTATCTTCAGCGATTACGCATTGGAATTGCCGCGAAATTCATTAATATAGCACTTCTCCGTAACGTACTTTGTGGACTTCTCCCCATCAGTGCCGTAATAAGTTTTCAGGCAGGTGAGCGGACTCCCTGACATCTTTCTGGTCAGTCCACATCAGGAATTTAAAATGCCGACGCGAAACAGGTTTGGTATACGGGCGCCACCGTGTTGCGGTTTTTCCTTGGCGTAAATTAAGATCTACTGCCCGGCCTATATGGACAACGTAAATTACCGCATTACGGCGCTGCATGTGCTAGAGGACCGGGGTATCAACGTGATTTACAAGGCTCAATCAGGAAGCGGTAAATTCTATTGCCACTGAAGTGGTATGCAATTAGGTATTTATTACATATTTAATTCCTAGGAAGGTGCATTTTTGGGTCGAAGTTTTAAAAGTGATTAAAAGTGCAAAAACATTCCTTGCGGATAATTTCGTGCAGCTATTTTCCTTTCAAACACACGAGACATCACATCTACTCTGGATAATTCGAATGTGGTTGCCTTCTATAATTATCAAAACCTAACGATAGCAGCGCCCACTGCCTGCTAAGCAATGATTGGTCACCGCGCAACTGTAACCGTTACGTCAATTACGACAAATCGAATGGCACGAGATCAAAGAAGACCCCGTAGGGAGTTCGGTAATGGAACTGGTAACCCTTCCCCATTAAACACAAAGACTGTAGTAGGTGGAAGACATGTGCGGAACGGGTTGGAGTGCTCCACCGCAGGAAGAAGGTCAGATGGACACCGCTGGATGTCGCAGTTGGATCTTCCGAGTTTCATTCCGGTTATTACCGTCGTCATTATGTCCATTTTTCATTTCCGCTAGCCCCGTCTAACCGTTTTGCCGCAAATAGAGACGTATAGTCGTATTCAACAATCGCTTTAAAAACATAATATTACTAATGGAAAGTATATCACAATAAACATATTATCAATCTCAAAAACCATTTGCATAAAACCATACATAATAAACCATACTGCTAATGCTAATACGAATAGAAAACAGAAGCAGCCTCCAAAACGTTGTAAAGAAGATTAATCAAGCATTCATTATTCGTTTAGTGACGTCATCATTTCGATCATTGTTACTGCCACAGCTGGTAATGGCAAATCATTCAGACCAAACACGCAATAGCATGTTATAACTAACAAACTAACGTTACAGTTAACAAACAGCATTTACCGATTTTTCTTTTAGGTTAACTGCAACTAAAATTATATCTAGTTTTTGAGAACTTAAGACCCATCTAAATGAATTTTTCTCGTCGAACTCTTTAAATCGTCCAAGTATCAGCAAAATCGTTAGCGCTGTTTTCGAAATCAGAAAATACAAACAAATAAGCATACAAGATTACCCTGTATTGTAGGATAGGATTGGAAAGGTAAAATTTATGGAGATTTTCAAATATGAAGCTCAAAGGAGGTATGAGGTTCCTATAACTAACAATCACACGAAGAATCATATTTGGAAAAGTCAACAACGGTTCTCTTTGGTTCTCTCCCAGAAGAGAATTTGCTTTTCTTCTTGAAAACCTGCCTGAACAAGACAATGAAAAGCTACTTGTTACACACATTAAAAATTAGGAGAAGGAAGATTTGTGAAAAAGAAATCTAAAAATGCTTTGGATTTTAAAATATACTTATCGAGAATAATTTGATTGTATTAGGGGCAGTCAAATGAAAACGGGTCACATGCCAAAAAGTATAATAGCACATTTTTTAGTTCAAAAGTAATCTCAAAACAGAAAAATATAATAGAAAAATATCTAAATATATTTTTCTACTCCTATACTTTAATTGATTTATTAAATATTTACAACCTGTACTTTAATGAGTATCGTTAAGATACAAATTTTCATTTAAGTACAAATGTACAACCAATAGAAATATCAAAGTTGCTATAAGCATCTAAGTAACATAAAATTTGTCAATTTTGACAGCTCATAATTATTATTTAACGAGCATCTTTACAATATTTGTGCTTTTTGAAGCTAAAATCTGTGAAAATGAGTGAAAGTGATAATGGAAATTGAAATTTAACTCCACCTGATATTATAGAACGATCTAACAGAACAGCAAATAATCTATTTTACAACAGCCCAAGAAGTCAATATAGACATATGAAAAATTGTATTCGCAATTTATGGATTGGAGAAGCAAGAATCAGGTTAACAGTTTTTCAGAAAATGTTTTGATTGTTTATTTTGATGAGTTATCTGAAAAATTAAAATTATCAAGCTTATGGACACATTATTCAATCTTGAAATCTACCCTTTCTATTAAACATAAAATTGACATAACGAAGTTTCCCGAATTGCACACCTTATTGAAGAGAAAATCTGAAAACTATCAACCCAAAAAGGCTAACACATTTTCTACGAATGAAATAAAACAATTTCTTGGAGAAGCACCAGATGTTAAACATTTATTGTCGAAGGTGACATGTATCTTTGGTATTATGGGAGCTTGTAGAAGACATGAGTTACACAAGTAGAGTTTAAGGATAAATGATTATGGATCAACCCTTTTAGTCACAATTAAAGATACAAAGACGAAGAATAACACGAAAATTCACAATTATAGGAAAATATTATGACATTTGCAAGAAATACATGAATCTATGTCCACAAAATTGTATTACTCCATCTTTTTTATTAATTACTTAAACGGTAAATGCACAGTACAAAACGTAGGAATCAACAAATTTGGAAACATAGGGAAAGAAATTGCTATTTACTTAAATCTTCCAAATCCTAGTTTATACACCGGACACTGCTTTCGCCGCAGTTCTACCACAATATTAATTGATGCTGGTGGTGACATAACTTCATTAAAAAGACACGGTTAATGGAAATCCACAACAGTGGCCGAAAACTACATTGAAGGATCAATTCAAAATAAGGTCCACATAGGAAATGAAATTTTAAATTCGATTGAATGCAGTCAAACCAACAATTCAATAAACATTATTCCCTCAACATCAACAATGGCATCCACCGATACTAGTATAAAACTGTCAGTAGCACCGCAATTGCATTTTAATAATTGTACCATCCAGAATGTCATTATAAATCAAAACGAATAATTTTTCAGACTTTTTTGATATTTCTGTTTCATTTATGATACAATTCAGTTGTAACTTATGATTAATAAATTTTATAATAAAGAATAAAAATAAAATAATGCTTATTTTTCATTAGTCGTAGAAAAATATCTACTCGTAGAAAAAATAATGTATATAACTCTCATTTAATGGCCATTAAGACACTCGTATTCATTCTCATACTCATGTCTTAATGACTATCATTAAATGATCGCTGTATAATATACTATTACTCCACTGCTTGTTAAAAATAACATATACTGATATACTGATATACTGACATAATACTGCTTGTTAAAAATAATTGTTTAATATTTAATAAATCCAAGTTTAACCCTCACGTTCTCAAAATTAATTGGCTTAGTTGCACAACAATAATAACTTTATATTTGGACAGTAAACCAATTTTATTAGGAGAAAATGTCCAGTGTCACAACGCATTCTGTCAAGAACTAATGGGTAATGTTCAAATAAAGCGCACATTTATTACAATAAATTCAATTGTTTTGTTTTAAATAGAAATAATTTTTTTAATCAAATTCGCATGATTTGTTTAAATTTTTGAACATGTTACTTGAACGTTGTTGTAGGCTTTCGCGGCTGGTGTTCAATCTTCTTGGCTTTCCGGTACTCGCCGCGTCGGCGAAGAAACTCTGCGTTGACGTTTCGCCGTTCGTTGCAGACGGCATCTTCAGAACTAACTGATGATGATGAGTCATCAGTTAGTTCTGAAGATGCCGCC
>JAWQRJ010000370.1:0-22059 GCA_033557515.1 Diorygopyx duplodentatus | reverse complement strand
AATATAAGTTGTACAATCTTTAAAATGAAGTATTGCAAAGTTGCCTTAGCAATTTGAAACTTCAAAGTTGATAAAGTTTACACCACCATCTGTGAAACTTGAATGCACTTCAAGTTTCCCCAGTAAAGCGGTTTGCGACCACTTATTATTATATGCTTATTTAGAATTTTGTTATGAATTTCAGTCTTTTTGTCAGGCATATAGTGTGAAGAGTGGATCAGTGATTTGAGGAGATAAGAATCAAAAAATAATCCGCTTCAGGAAGCTCGAAAATGGCAACAACTGATACCAATTTAATAATCATCTGTCAGATAATTTGCTGTGAATCATAATATTCCAAAAGGACAATAGGAAATAATGTTTTTTCCATATATGTAACATTACCTTTTGTAGACTGGTATGGAAGTTCACAAATTGCCCGCGCAAAAACTTACTTTCAGCATGATGGTGTTCATGGCGACATAGACCGGTGTTTAGGATCTCCAGACATGACCACAAATAGATTTTTTCTTCTCGGGCATTTAAGTCTGAAATTTAAGTCTGGAATATTCTGAATTTATTCTAAATTCGGAATATTAAGTTAAAAAAAACCGGATGGCCTGTAATGCAGTGACAAATTTCGGAAGGAGGTTTCTTCTATTAAAATATATAAATTATTAATCGATATGTGCGGAGTGCAAGTGTAATTATAGTTTTTATTCGCATCTTGGATTATGGTTCTTTAAAAGTTTTCATTAGAACCATTCACGAGAAAGTCCAATCAAAAAAAGTACAGAATATTGTTGTCTGAGGAATACATAACAGTATCAATCCATAGCACCATTAGGGTACATTTAAGGACAAATGTTTATGAAACTCTAGAAATTTGCCCTTTCATGGTTTCCTTTTATACACATTACTATTGGATTTGTGTTACCCGAAAGAAAAGTACTTACAACAAAAAAATTAAACATTCGAATATTCATGTTCGAATATATTTATTAAAGTTTAGTCTGCATGTGATAATCTTGGCTGATTAGAGATCTTAATTTTGACTTATATAAGTTAAGTTTTTTACTTTCGAGTTTGCGTTTTTAAAAACTAATTTAAAAACTTGCTGAATGAATTAAATTTTTATTTGTTTGTTTCTGAATACAAATGTACAGAGTTACGTTCTAAGTATAACTGGATTGCTGTTGCATGGAGCGGAGCTCTTTTATAGAGTTCCGTTATCTACCGCTGAGTGGACACTTTGCTGAATCAACTTCTGTTGATTAAGCACTCTCTCGGTGTTTTTCCTATTGACCTTCGCCCGTGCGGATATATAACTTATATAAAAGCTTTATTTGATGACCATCTGGTTTTACAAAATTAATTACACTTCTACATTTCATCCCTTCTATCTATTTTCCTTCGTTCTCACAGCTTTCTTCCCTCCATCGCTTTCTTCATTCACTCCCGCCAATTCCGCCCATTCTCCTTTCAGTCCATCACACTCCCTCAACACATGTTTCATTGTCTCGCACCCTTTCCTTCTATTTCTACTCCTTCTACTCATTTCCACATCTAAATCTCGCCACCATCCTTTTTATCCACCTTTACAGTTCTTTCTTAAATACTCTGTCACTCCGGGTTGTACTTCCCCTCTTCAATCTTTGTTCTTCATTCCTGCTTATGGACATCCTTATCTTTTGCCACTATTTCGTTCCACATATCACACCTTCAGTCTCAATCTCTCAGTTTCCGCTCTCACATATCCGTTCCTTTCATAATATTTTCACCTCTTGTCTTGGCTATACTCGATATTTGCCTCCTCGATTTCCTTCCAACACTCTTGCAGAATTTCGCACTCTTTTCGTCGACTCATCCACTCCTCAAACTTCACCGCTCTCCTCCCCGCGACAATTCATTTCATATTCACTTCCTACCATATTACCTTCCTCGTTCACTTTGTACCCCGGAGTTTCTTTTTCTCAGGCCCAGAAGCCATTTCCAACATTTCTCTTGAATACTTACCAAGCTCTCCTGCTCCCTCCATCCCCATATTTCCGAGCAGTACAAAACCACACTATTCACACTAAACTATTGAACGTAACTTTTCTAAGAGCGATGTTTTTCCCAAATTTTCGTTCGCCAAGCCTCCAATTTTCGTTCGTCAAGTTCTTTTTCCAAGAAACGTTCTTTACACGATTTAACTTTACCAGATTTAGATTTTTAATATCAAACGATTGGGCTTATTTCCGTTTGGTGCAATATTTTCTCAGCACTCTATCATTTATTTCAAAACCAAATCGACTTTACTACTCTCTCTTTGCCAGTCACAGAGAGAATATAGCCATCTTCTAGTTAAAAATTGCCATATCGCTCTTGACATAATCTCATAATAACATCAGCTATACATCAAGAGTTCCTACTACATCTGACATTAAGAAGACTTATCGGTGAATCGTTTATAGAATGTTTTTATTGAAGCTAATTACACGTCACGGTACAAAACAGTTTATTTTAAAAACACTTGTTGAGTTGGAGAGGCGTTTGAACTTGGCCATTCTCCACTTACAAACCGTTCAACCACGTGCCCGTTATGGTCATTCAAAAAACGACGGCCACAACCCACAACAATGACTTGTCACTTCGTCAAGCAGCTACTCGTAATTATTCCAAGTGTAAATCCTGGCACAAAAGAGCATTTCAAATGAGTTCCTCAACAACCGCAACAAGCCTCACGGCGAACAAGAAGTCCCGAAGACCGACCGTTTAGTATTCTAAAGAAAGCGTCTGACATAGCACACGGTTCTCCTTTGGCAATAAATATCAATTGGCGTAAAATATTGACAGTTGCCATAGAGCCCCACTGATGCTATACGGGAGTGCTATTAAGATGCTATAATTCTATTTGAGATAGACCTGTCCTCAAGGATAGTAACGCGCTGTCTTTTAATTTAATCATTAACTGTATGGTCGTTTACTACCTTAAGGTTATGTAGCGTTGTTAACTGTCTTATAACTAAATGCTGCCCTGCAACGACTGTAGATGGTTATGATGGTTATATTCAACACTTAAACTGAGTGGATGTGGATCACTCACATGACTTTCTCACACCAAACCCCCGATCTCTAAACGGTGCCACTTTGGGCAAATAAATATGTAACAAGAATATTAGGATTGTGGCACAAAACAAAAATATTCTGAATAAAATAATTGCCCAACAAAACTTTTCTTTACTTTATGTTTGTTTTATTTCTTGTTCCCATTTAACATTTAACATTTATAAAATAAGTAGAAATATACGACGATGCGTCAAAACACTGAGCGCCATCTTCCAGAGAATTAATTTTTTCACGTAAAATAAAGCATTATACTTTTCTTTCGCAAACGCTATTTTCTCTACTTTCATTAGGATCCACTAGATGAAGGCTTCTCCAATTATAATAATTTGTAACCCAAAATTTATTCAAGTATGACAGACAATATAAATGTGCTGTATTATTAATTATATGAAACGAATAAAACATTTGTTAAATTCGGAGTAATATTTAAATTTTGGGAATGCAAGAAGAAAAACATGTTTGACAGTTTCTGCTCTCAGTCACGTAAGATTTTCTTTAATCACTGTCTTCGTCGATATCTTTAACGAACTTTTTAAAGACTTTTTGACAGAAAATATTATATATATTTTATTTACAAGAAAAGGTGTCTTTGTTAAAAGTGAACGTTCATGTGGAAACGCTCTCTTCCGGAGTTTTCCCGCTGCGGAGAAGCACGTTTATGGTGGCCAGATTATGTAAAAAGAAAAATCTTCGAAGGCCGTTGACTGGAGAAGTTGATAATTTCATTTTATCGATCCTGTTGGAGAGGAATTTTGGGATCGCGGGTATTTTTTGTTAAACAAAACATGGTTTTACTTTTAAGCTACATTAAAAAGCGCATTCGTGACTTAAAAATAACAAATTTTAATCATTCAAATATTTGTAAGCAACCTACATATCTTTATATAGTCCAAAAAGAATTTTCGAAAACACTTCACTTGCTATGGAAATGTCGACGAATAATATTACTCCGTTCTCTCGTATTATGTTGATTTCTCATTTCAAGAAGATATGATTGAACATAAAGAGAATTTGGAAGTTAACATCAATTTTCAAACAAATGGATTTGTCGAATTTTGGAATTGCAAAGACATTAGTAAAAACTACGTCAGATTATTAGCTTCTCATACTTCTTACTTTTTTAATCTTACACCGGATATAAATAATAGCATTATGAAAAAACATCAACCACAACCACCCTATTATTTTTTTTAATTTTTTAAAATTTATATTAACACTGATTATTATTTATATGATTAATATTTATATTACTTATATTAAAAGAATTATATAACAGTATAAGTCAATAAAGTTGTAAAATTATTTAAGAAAAATAATAATAACAAAATCTTATATTACTGGATTGTTTTTACCAACAACAACTTAATTTGTAGCAATACTTGTGCATTGCATTGTAAAAAAAATTACAACAATGCGTGGTTAACAACAATTGTGGGTACGTTCATAAACGTACGGTTGTAATTAATTATGAATTCGGTAAGAGTTTGGTATTGTAAACAATTTGTGGTTCTAAAAAAATAGAAATTGTTGAATTAAATCTTTTGTTTAATTGATATCACAATTCATGTATTACTTTGAGATATGTTTTATTGAACTTTTATATCCTTTTTTCATATACATGGGCCATCTGAAGGAAAGAAGTGTTTTTTTTTTGTTTCATATCACTGAAATTATTCAAGTTATAGATGCATTTTAATATACCAATAATTATTTTAATATAATTATTTAACAGATAGTGAATATTAATTAAAGAATATTAATTAAACAGATAATTTAATATTGTTTAACAGATTTTTATATTTTGGCATCTTATACTTTAGTAGGTTTTGAATTAAAAAAACAATCTTTAATAAAAATCTTTAATAAGTCAAATAACAATAGTTTTGATTTATTATTTACGATTTCATATGGGTTCATTATAGTGATGAGCAAAATTCTATGTAACTTTTACATAGAATTCTGAACGCATATCTTTTTGTTTGACATATTATCACAGATAACGAATATAATAAACGAACACAAATAGGGCCGAACCTCGCATACACACACCCAAGATTAATAATATAATTGATTAATAACATTGAAGACATTATTTAGTAATAGACACTTTACCCTTTTCTTAAACGAAGAAAGAGAACTTCTTACACCATATTGGTATTCAATTATGGTAATGATGCAGTAGGAAAACGATTTTTTAAAAAGTTGTAGTTTATGATGTGTGTATGATTTTTGCGGCTACTATTTCTCGGTGGCTTCATTTTTCCAGATTCCAACTTTTTAATTTTTTAATGTTCCAGTTAAATCTCAATATTTCAATTTCTTAGTGCCTCAATTTCTCAATTTCAAACAAATTGAGAAACTTGCCATGAATTTTAATTCTTAATTTTTCAGCTTCTCAAATTTTCGAATTTCTCAACAGAAATAAACATCAACACTCAATGCCTTAATTTTATAATTTATTTATTTTTCAAAACTTCAATATTTCAACCTTCCCTGTTTCTCAATGGCCCCATTTTTCAAGTTCCCAACTTTAAAATTTTTCCATGTCCAAGTTGAATCTCAATATTTCAATTTCATAGTGCTCCAATTTCTCAATTTCAAACAAATTGAGAAGTTTCCCATCGATTTTACTTCTTAATTTTTCAATTTCTCAAATTTTTTAATTTCTCGACAGAAATAAACATCAACACTTTTCAATTTTTGAATGTCTCAATTTCTCAATATCTTAAATTTATAATTTATTTATTTTTCAAAACTTCAATGCCTCAACCTTCTCTGTTTCCCAATGGCTCCATTTTTCCCAACTTTTTAATTTTTCAATGTCCAAGTTGCATCTCAATATTTCAATTTCTTAGTGCTCCAATTTCCCACTTTCAAACACATTGAGAAATTCCCCAACAGTTTTACTTTTCTTAATCTTTCAGTTTCTCAAATTTTCGAATTTCTCAACAGAAATAACATCAACACTTTAATTTTTCATAATAATTTCGAATCGCAATAAATCGAATCCCAATATTTCAATTTCTTAGCGCTCCAATTTCTCTATTACAAACAAATTTAGAAAGTTCCCATCAATTTTACTTCTTCATTTTTCAATTTCTCACATTTTTCTAATTTGGTAGAGCTACTACCGTAATAAAAACATTCCTGTACAGTATTTTGATCTGTAAATGTACGGCCTAAAAGGGTACATTTATTTTCACACGTATGTGGTTCCAAATGTCGACACCGAGGATTCCTAGGCTCGATAAAAAAATACCTGGTGGGTACTTTTTCTCACAATAAACATAGTTTACCCTGAAATTTGCTTAAAATAATGCCACACATTCAACGTGCGTCAGCAAAAAGCACTAAAAAGCACGAAAATATGCCATAACTGGCGAGGAATGGCAACATTTCAAAACCGTACGTAGATAAAATGTTTTTTAGCTCGTTAAAATGTTTTTTTAAAATATTGTTTCGCCAAGTACGTTCTCCAAGTACGTTTCGCCAAGTTCTTGAGTACGTTTCCAAACTTCAGATTGGGATTATATGGCCAATTCTAAACTGAAAAAATGATTTGACTTTTTTATACAAAGAAATCTCTCCTTACAAAAAAACTTCACAGGAAAATTTATTTTCATAGACATGTACTTCTTCTACGAAATTTTTCGCCCATTAAACATATTTTTTCTCTATTTTTTTGCCGTACATTCAACGTGCGTCTATAAAAAAAATCGAACCGTCTTGTTGGGTACCAATTGCCATTTATGACAATTGGTCGGTAAAAAAAAATCTGCGAAATCTTTTTTAATAAATTGAAAAAAGTTGAGTTGCCTTGAACGACCAAACGAGTAAATATGGGGGTGTTTCGTAAGATAACTTTCGAGAAAAAAAATTGTAGAAAATAAATGATTTACTGAAAAACATAAATACCCTAAATTCAAATAAATTCATAAAACTAATTTAAATTTATTTAAAAAAAATCAGCTAGGCAATTCCCTAGGAAAAAGGTAGTTTCCCTTTGCACATTTTCCACCATTTCTGGTGTAATTGAACGAACTTCATGGGTTATTCTTTTATATTGCCTTCAGGTCAATAATTTTGTGTGGCCTGTTCACACAAACCATATCTTTCAAATATCCCCATAAAAAATAGTCCATAGATGCTAGGTCTGGGGATCTATCTGGCCACTCCCTAGCTCTCTACGCTCTAGCTAATCGTAAATGATGCCTATTACATTACAATTAACGATAGGTACTTCAATAATTTTCAGATGCAATATAATAAAATCTTAAAAGAACTGATTTAGCACTACATGTTTACCAAAACGAAGGACGCTTTGAACATTTAATTTTTTTTAAATTTTATTTGATTTGTTTTTACTTTGATATAAGTAATTTGTGTTTTGCAGTAAATTATTTAATTCTAAATATTTTTTCTCTGGAGAAAGTTGTTATAAAACACATATAGAACACACTATAGTATAAAGATGTTAATTACTATTATTCCATTTTTAAAGAATATGACTCAATCTCTAAAATTATTTGTCAAGGTTCTCGCTGTTTATCGATCCTTGAACATTTTTGGAAATTAAAATATCTGTGTAAAATATCTCGAAAATATTTCGAAATAAATATACTCGACTGATAGGAATCTGAAACAACTCATCCCAAATTTCGTAGAACATGTTTTACTCTCAATGTCAACGACATGAAGGTTACCTCGTATAACCTTTTAGTTTCTACTGATAACTACGTGATTAGAATTATCGTAATTGCGGTCACGTCATGCACATAGCAAATACCTTCAATGAACGTAATGCATCAATATTCCCCCTGCACAATTCTATTTTTAATGTGAGTTTGTAGGTACAGGATGATTCATGCAAGGGTACTTTTTAAATGACGACATAACGATGGATTCTCAAAAAGAATATTCAAATAAAACTTACAGAACATAGTTTTTTCCATAATATATCATAATAATAATATGTAACTTGAGTCTTCTAAATGGAAACCTTCAGTTTTTTTACCTGCTCTTTATTAATTACATTGTGGCTTAAGTCGTATCCTTTTAAAACAATTTCTGGGCAGTTTTGGGAAAAATTACATTTTTAAAGTTTTGGAAGTTACAGTATTATATATATTATATATTTTATACATAATATTGCAGTATTCGCTTTAACACCAAGCGCATAAATTGCCATTATTTTCAATAAATTGAAAAATGATGACAATTTATTCGTTTGGTAAGAAATGGTTTGAAGATGGAATTTTTTGCTCAACCAAAAAAAATATATTAAAAAATATTTTGAAATTTATTTAATGAAGAAATCTTAATAAAACGTTAAGGGACTTTCGTGCTTAATTTAGTTGTAAATACCGGAGTGTGGTATATTATTTATTTTTAAATGTGAAATTTTCGCAGGACTCACAAACTCAAATTGATAAAGTGGTTTTTAAATTCGAGGGATAGTTCAAAAACTCAATAATATACACGGTTTCTATCTATAAAAATTAAAGTTCTTAATATAAAGCTTTATATTATGGAAAACTCGATACCTTGTCACTTCTATTGTTTTTTGCCCAATAGTCAAGGTTTCGTTGTCAATGAATAAAATCCCTTACGTGAATCAGTCTGCTGATGTTTGTTTATTATAAGATCAATTACAAATAAATACACAGATTAGTTGATAACTGACATCTAACATTACATCTAAGATAAGGCCAATTAGTTATTTGAATTTTCATAGCGTACTGGGAAATAACTATTTTTTAATACCATTATTTCGCAAACAATTGAATTGATATAGAGTATGATACATGAAATATTCTTGTACAATTAAAAAAAAATTACCAATATAGAGAACCAGAAATCAACAAAAAGGTGAATTTTTGACTTACAACGAACATTAATACAGAACAAGTTTTCCAATGTGATATTTCCAATCAGGCATTACCAATGGGAGGACAATATTTGATCAAAGTATAAGATTCTTCCCTCTGATGTGAATTATGGACTAAATATTTTTGGTCCAAATTACTTTTTCTTTAGACTTCCAAATTACGTAAAAAAATGTAGGATCTAGTAACATAGCGTTTTATTTAGCTATGATTAGACCCTAAATTCACTCACAAGTTCGTTGACATCGACGAGCCCCCCATTGAAACCCCAATAACGGAAGAATTGTAGGCACGGAACGTGTTAAGAAATCCCGTCAACCTTAACCAATGTTAAGGTTAATTAAATCGCGCATGAGAGGATTAATCAAGCGATTATGTCGTTCACATTTATGCCCACACGTACTATGTAGAGTTTTTACTTAATTATTGCGAAGGACACAGAGTTATTAAATGCTAATATAAACATTTTGAATGGGTTCAATGGCTCAACTCCTGCTTATCAGTAAAATCAAATAAAACAAAAATTCCGGTGTACATTCATATCCATATGTCATATGTCGTTAACGATATGCTTCGCTGGTAGTCATTTTCAAAAATTTCAAAATTCATTAGATAATTAAAATGGAATTTTTCTTATCATCGAGGCAGGATGAAAAAATCGAATAATTTATGAATCAACATGTACAATTTTAATTTGGCCAATATTATATATTATCCGTTTTTGGTTTAACTTTGTTCGTATTTGCTTTTCCTAGATTACCTTGATAACCGGTGAAATAATTCTAAGGGAGATAAGAGCCTTATCAAAATCGAAATGAATAGATATACTTAAAATGTATTACGTGTTATTCGCGAATATTTTCTATAGATCCTTACATCAATCTTCGAATCCAAATAATTCCTGGATCGTGCATTTCAGAAATTTATTCATGTTAGATTGTTCAATGTTGCTGCTTTAAGATTGTTCTTAAAATAATTCAATAGTGGAAAGTAATTTGGCAAGAAAAAGCAATGTGGCAAAAATAGATAACTAGAATTAAGGAATAATGATACAAGATTAATATTAGAAGCATGTTTTTATTCGCTTACACGTGCGCGAAAATGTGCGAAAAGATGCAATTCCTAATCTTCTAGATCAGTCCTTTCTAAACACGATTTCAAAATTGCAGATCATTTTGATGATTATGACATATACCCCATCTCTTGCCTTAAAGCTTTTAACTATAAACCTGTACTTGAAAAGTGTTCTCAATAGATTTAGTCTGTCTTCTTATGAATACTATCTAGAAATATCTCCAAAAGATTTAAAGAATTAAGAAACATTTATAGGGATTTTCTGCGAATTTTTACCTGCGAAGCACAGGTACAGTACAAGTTCTTTACATAATTTGAAAAAGTATGGCTACGTTTTAGGAATATTCTCTCTAATAGACAGAGAACAATCTGATTTCATTTACTTGGATGTGATAAATGTGAAATGCTTTCATGTTGAACTTCTGATCTTCTTATGATGGTACTAATCGAATGCTTGTTTCTTTTTGTTATTTGTGCTCTTCATTATTCTTGAAATAAAACAAGAGCACTTTAATTTTAACATCTTTCGCGTTATGTTACTTATTGCTTCAGCACACATTACTTGTTTGCTGAATTTTTGTAAACAAAACTAGCAAAAGATGACTTTTACTTGACAATTTTAACTATCTATGTAACATATATTCTATCGGTTTAATTATATCGACTTTTTGTTGTTTCATTGTTATTGGTGTTAGAGAATACTGCAGTCACAGTTATGACGTTAACAAATATGCATGTTGTAATCTTAATCGCAGGAGCCATAAATAATAAAAAGTGAATCTACAGTTTATGTATGATACCTTTTTGTATGATACCTGAATTATATCGTCATTCGGGGATTAATCGAATGCTTCACACATGATTGTAGCATCCCGGTCGCTTGGACGTCATACAGATAAGGTAATTAGTCAATACCGCAAATCATTATTATGATTTGTATTTAGCAAGTATAAACAAATATATCTATTGTAATATATAAACTTTTGTTTGTAAATAATATATGCAATATGCTTTCTGTACATGATAAAGTATAATTGCTTTCACTTGTTAATAACTGTTAATAGACATTAAGCAGCAAATTCGGCATTGGCAAAAAGAAAATAAATAACACTTTTCTACAAAAAAAAACTCTTTTTCGCTCCCTTGGGAAATGTTGCCGGTCCAAATCCGAATCCAGAAAAATTCCATCTGCCGCCATTTTTAAGAAAAATTATGTAGAAGTGAAAAAAAATGTAAATCGTATGTTTATTTTTGTTGTGAAATATATTTATTTGTAATTCATTTGACTTTTTTAAAGCTTAATTGAATTTGAAACAACATATAAATTCGTCAGTTTTTTTCAACGGAAAACAATTCCCAATAGTACAAAAAGCAAACCCATTTTTTGACAAAAAAAAACTGTTTCCGATAGGGTCTTTCTGATTTCGGATTTGTGCTCAGCACACCTTAAAACATTACGGAATGAGATTTTTGTTTACGGGAGGATTTTGATCCAGAACAGTGTTATTTATACTAATTGGACTTGATAATGAACCCTCGGCTATTTTCAAGTGTATATTTATGGATGTGTTAACGTCAGTCGTCGTTGTTAAACTACGTTTTCCTAATGTGATACATGATATTTTTTTATGACTGCAGAGGAAGGTGTGTAGCGATCGAAGTCATTAAAAAGGCAATGTGGCGATTGCTTCATTTTTACGATAAGAGAATATCTAATCAAGCAATCACTGCGGAAATTCTGTGATAGTACTAATTATTGGTATATGTGCCTAATTTAATATCACAAATTCCTTGTATTGTATGAGTAACGGCAAAGGATATTTATACTGTATTTCAAGCACAAAATTAATTTTTATTGTGTTGTCACCAAATAGCTTACACTCGCCATTACGTACACAGAAATAGTAAACTTACGTAACATAGTAATAGTAAAGTAAGTAAACTTATTTGTTTGAGTTAATCTGAAGTATTAGGAATTATAAAGAAATTATAAGAGAATTTCTCTTATGATAAGACTACACCTGCGTTGGCCTTTAGCTGGTAAAAACGTGTTAACTAACATAACTATACAGGCTGTCCTCACCTACGATTACCACCTCAATAACTTCAACAATAATTTAAAAATTAACAATACTTACACAATAATTAAATTATTTATATGGACTGGTATCATAAAAAAAATAATCTGCAACATTGCTGAACACAAATGCGATATCCTGTATAGTGGGAAATAATTTGTGTTTACATGTTTTGATCAAAACTACATATTTTATATTTAAATATTTCTTGTATTTCAGTCACCAAAAGATGAATCGAAGGTTAACACACTATTGACTAACTAAAACACACTAAAACTAAAAAAATTTCCATTTGTTGCACACTTTTTAATGTTTATACTATCCCGTCGATTACTTACAATTGTTAACTTTCTAAAGATTATTTTTTATGTTTTGTTTTGAGTGTTTTGTTTGTTTATTGAATAAATGCTTATGAGTAATCGTAATATTTATTTAACAATGTCGGGTCCTAGACATGTAGAATTGGTGTAAATCTTTAGAAATTAATAGGAAGTGCGAAACAATATTTATAGCATCGAGGAATTCCAAAGAATTCCTCAAGGAAGTATAAGGAAATACAAGGAGGCGTAAGAAAGTACAAGGAATTGTGGGGTATACGAAAGTACGAGGAATTATATCAATAAAAAGGAATTATGGTGCACACTTTTGGGTGAGTGAGGGGCAAAGCTTCTGGTTTAATTTATAACGAGTGTCATAAGAGGCGAGGCATGAGTAGTAAATCGAAGTAATCATCAAGTATCATCATTATGTTTAAACTATTGCTGATATATCAGCAGTTGTTCATGTATACCCAGACGAGTGACTCCAAGCCTAAATACCATGTGTAAGATAACTTACACATGGTATTTTATACATTTATTTTTGCAATAATGTTTAAAACCTTGACATTTTTGAATAGATAATAAAAAGACCTTTCAAATGAGTTTCCAATTTATAAAATTGGAGGGTGCATGTATCACCCGCAGGGGGTTGACTTTAGGGATAATATTGTTACGTTGCAGGATGTCATTTCGGAATCTAAAATTGACCTATCCATAATTACTCCAAGAAATGTAATTGCGGAGATTCGTTATGTCAAAGTATGAAAGTAACATTGGGTGCTTTGGGTTCAATTAAAATAAGTTCTTTCTTCTTTCACGAATATCTTTATTCGTAAACCAAGATTTAGGTGTGCTATGTTATTCCGACCTTAGAGTTGTATAGTTATAGTTTCCTTTACTGAAAAATTAGTCATAATTCCAGGGGCATTTATAGAATTTCCGAGCTACACTAAAGAAATAGTATTTCTGATACTTTATAAATGGTGCCATAGGATAATTTTACAATGGTTTCAAAAACTACGTAACTGCCCTTAATTAACAAAGGATACAGGATTCCAACATAAAATTAATTGCAATCAAACGCTTTGCTTGATGTTCTGTTAGATGTTGCGTTAGAATATGGAAAGATTGCTATTGTATTTTTTTTTATATTTTTGCGCTTTAAAACTAAAATAAATGGTATACAGGTATTTCCATAAAATGTCATGGGAGTATTGTTATAACTTTTGAGATAGTTTTATAATTTTTTTACTTTCTATTACGTAAAGGTATAAGAGAAATACGGTAAAAAATGTTGATGGTGAGATTTGAGTCTTGGCGAATTAGGTCATTTCAAGACTAATTGTACCATTTTGGAGGTCGGTTCGTCCATCCGTCTGTATGTGCGACTGTGGCCTGCATTTCTAATTATTTTAGGAACAAAAGTTTTAAATAAAAGTTGCATGATTTCACTTCTTCTCTCTTCTAGAAAAATTTTCATAGATACAGGTGTCCCAATTTCTTTTAGACGCTATGCAACTTTACATTTTAAAACAAAACATAGGGTGCATATTAATGCATTTTTGCATTCCCTATCGAATTTATGATCGCTTTCATAATCGCACCATTTAGAAGTTATATGACATTTTATGCAAAATATGACATTCGCTTAACATGCTTCAATATTTTACCACATGATGCCTGCTGATAAAATACCTACGAGAATATATTATTTAAATATGTTGTTTACACGCCATCATTCTGACGATATTCCAAATGCTCCAACTGTTAAATCGCCTGCAATTTCAGGACATTGATTCCGTATACCAAATGGAAGAATTTTGCCAATTTTTAGCTTAACAATGTTAACATGTTGTCAGGACGTTCAACAAGATAACTTTACTTCTTCTTAGGAAACATATGTCCAATATACAAAACAGGTGATAACAGAGATTGTAAAAACTTCACAGGCATAACTTTAGGTAGCGCGGTAGGAAAAATATTTTGGAAGAACGACTGGCAACAGAATAGAACCTGCTATGCCCGAGACACAATGTGGTTTTAGCTAAGCGACAAAGTTATAACAGCATGAAGACAAATTCGTATGTGCTTCATAGTCATAGAAAAAGCGTTCGATAGAGCCAGAAGACAAAAAGAGAAACACAAAGCAAGTAAGATTGGATATAATGATATGAATAGTGAAATCAACATTGTCAAAAAAACAAAACTATAAACTGACAAACAAAGAAATGAGTTTCCTGAATAAAAAAAATTGAAGGCAAAATTAGGAGCGGCTGAATTAGAAATAATATGTTTAGAAGTCATCTTAAAGTTATTTCAATCGAAATTACTATTCGGTGAATGCAGTTATTCCACCAACGAGTGCGGAAATTTGCCGAATATAGCTTTTGATACAATAGTTTGGTAGCAATAATTTTCCAATTTCTCCTTTCAAAATAGGCAAGAGAAGAAGATGCCAAGAAAGAAATGGAAAGGTGATCCAAAAACAAGAGGCAAAAAAACATAAAAAAACGTAACTTTAAACTAACCTTCGCACAGTGTTTCCTTTTCACGATTTCGTGGCCAAAAATGCGAATTTTTTCCAATCGGGTCTTGTTGGGGGGTCTAATATTATTTCGTCGATATTTCCATAACAAGTGAAGTATTTTCAAAATTCTTTTTGGTCTTCGTTTGTAAAGGTATGTAAGATTACTTACAAATATTTGAATGATTAAGATTTGTTATTTTTAAGTCTTGAGTGCGCTTTAGAATGTATCGTTGTAAAACCGTGATTTTTGTGTGAATAATTTTGAGGTAGTCTTAAAGTAAAAAGGACCGCCGCGATTTTGCAATGAGCATGTACAGGAAGTCACTGGATTTCGATACATTGCAAAATTGGCTACTAAGAGCTGCGTATTCACTGTACAGAGCGGCTTTTGTTTCGTCGCGCGCCGCAATTTGATAATTTGATAATTAGGGCGGGCCAGGTATGAATTGAAGATTTGTACATGGCTAATATAATGCAAAATTAATAAAAGTTTACAAAGCAATTGAATCTATTATTTCTTACGAAACTATTCTTAAAGGTAAAAAAACTACTGTACAGTATAAACTATTTTTTTCAATGATTGACGGTAAAGTATGTAATTGGAATAACTGATACAAAGTCTGCTATGCGATGTTATTTATGCGGAGCAACGCCTAAAAATTTTAACAAAATTGATTTTATACTTTATAAACCAATTAATGAATCATATTTATCTTACGGGATGCCTAAAAATATGAAATATTTAACTAAATACGATTTAGCCTTTCAGTTTTCATTGCTCGGTTAAGCATTAAGAATATATACTACGACTACATCAAAAATTTCCCTATTATTTTTTCCCAAAATCCCCCTATTATTTTTTTGCTGTTTTTAGATAGTCATGAAGATATTGTACATTTTCAATAGAGGAGGGGAAAAATATTACTAAGTATATCATTTTTGGTTCAATGAAGATAAAATTTCAGAAAGCCTGTAGGTTTTTTGGTTTAAATGTGTGACATGCAAGTGTGATACTATTTGCAGATTAAGATCCATGCATTTCCTTCACATTTATTCGAAATAAAGCTTTAAAGTGAAGTAATTATCGTCGGTAGAAAGTATTTGACAAAAAGCTTGATATTCGGAAAAGGAGTTGTGACCTTTTTCTGCCTATTGCCCAGTATAACTGTAAATTGCGTTAATGTACTCATAGAAAAATGTATCGAAAGTGTTTGAAAACCTTCCGGAAAATGTTAGAAACCAAAATTGAAAGAGAGAGAAGTAAAAAGGACACAAAGGATGGGCGGCGCACAGAAGGTCATGAAAGAGCATTTTGGGGAACAGCATAGCAGTAAGTCGGAGATTGGGGGAGGCCAAAGGAAAGATAATTAGCAAGGTTGATGAAGGAAGATTTAAGAACTGCTACGATGAATGGATGAAAAAGGAACTTTTGTTAATATTGATATGTTTGAAGGAAAAAGAAAATTTGCAGAAAATATTCAAAAACATAGGACACAACCAATAGAATTCCAACACATTTTGTAGACATGCATGTTCTGGAGAGCGTACAGAAGAATACTAAGGCAAATGTGAATTAAAAAGAAAACTGGAGTATTATGGAGATTTGTGAAGGATTATCCTGAATGGATGAAGAAGGAAAGTAATTAATTAATGTATAGGCTGGTACGTAATACAACTTGAACCAATAATACTAAACTAATATATCCTGAAAAAATCCTTTTGCAGAAACCACAAAGAAACATCTTGTACCACATAGCAGAAGTTGAATAGATGGAGAAAACCATGGGCACCTAGGATTTACGTGCTTCGTTGGTTATATTTATGATCAGTATATTGATCACACAGATCTTTTATACACTTTCTAAAACAATATATCTTAATAACAAATAATATATAGTTATCGTTGACAACCACTTAAAAAATTGCAATAAATTTGACCTGAAAACAGTAAGTATCGCCAAGGGCGTTGTTTTATTAATTAGAAAACGCCATTAGCACTCAAAACTACTTATCTATACGCGTGAGTAGCGTGGATTTTTCAATTCCAATTTCAATTCCCGCGAATCCTAACTGTGCCGTGTTTTGAGTTAGTTACGGTTAGAGTTATGAGACAAATGGTCCTTCTCTGTGAAATACAGTAGAAACCGACCTGTCCGTCCGGATTACTCCGTCCCAAAGGTGTTTGACTCCTTCCATAGTGACCTTGCCGTTTTATCTCCCAACCACGACATAGAGATAATGCTTTCAATTAAGCTGTTTTTCGATTCACTCCTTTGTCCACCGGATGAGCTGGTGTATTTTTAATAAAAACACACAGAGTAAGCACGAAAATAGTTGGGCAAGACGTTGACATTGATGCATCGTGCCCAAAAATGCATTTTGTCCGTTGGATTTGCATACATTATCATGTTGACGCTAAGTAATTATCTTAAATCTCTCGACGTCGTACTTTAATGAAAGGAAAAATAGGAAATAAACGACCTGTCATGTTTGCACAGTCATAATTTCAACACCAGCAAGTTGTTAAGACATTAAAGTACGGATTAATCAATCAAATAATTTTAACGTGTAATGTTATTAATACCACAATAATTGCTGTTTCAGCACATGATATCTACATCCAGCCTGATCTACACCCAGCCTGCGATAATTTGGGGTAAAAAATAAAGATTTGAAATTATCTCTAATTTTGTAAGATAATAAAATAAATAACAACAACCTTAACGTAATTAGGCTGATTATTCGTCATTGTTTATTTCTACACAAAAGTTTCACTGACGTCTCTTCAACATTGAAATATATGTACCATATTCCTGAATCTTTGAGAATGTTCGCATTATTAATTACACATAGTATGCCTAAATAACATTTTTTATGCTGTCCTGAATCATTACATCTAGATTTTAAATAATACGTTTTGCGCACGTGACAGCGATTATGCAACAACGTTGTTGTAGGCTTTCGCGGCCGGTGGTCAATCTTCTTGGCTTTCCGGTGGTCGCCGCCTCGGTGAAGAAACTCTCCGTTGACGTTTCGCCGTTCATTGCAGACGGCATCTTCAGAACTAACTGATGAGTCTACTAACTGATGACTCATCAGTTAGTTCTGAAGATGCCATCTGCAATGAACGGCGAAATGTCAACGGAGTTTCTTCACAGACGCGGCGATTACCGGAAAGCCAAGAAGATTATGCAACAATGTTATACGAACTAACGAAAAGAAATTTTCTAATTTTATGACTACTTTGTACTTCTACTTTGTTGTTGACTACCTTTGAAGGTGTGATTAGTGATTATTTTTACATACACCTTGTTTCACTTTAAACGTTACAAAATGTTTGGTGCTTGTTTTTTATAATTAATTAATCGCATATGTCATGTTACAAACAATCCATTATCATTAACATTTATTTATAATATCAACCACATATTTAATTTTGGTCGTTTAAATTATATGCGTAGGAATAATTAAAGGCAAAGAAATAAGAACTCTTAGATCGATAAGATGTAATCTATTATTTCTAACTAGATATCAGCGATTGATTACACATTGTATTCATTCTTGTTCTATAGGATTGCTCTTTACAATTTTAATTTTTTTACAATGAAGAAGATTATGTACTTCTGTACATTTGTAACTTTTTTAAAACATTTGAAGGAATCTCAATTTAAAATTTAGTTGAGTATTAACATTTGAATACATGAAAACATAAATATTTTTAGTATTTATGTTACGTACATTTTATTACTTTATTTTGTTACTTTATGTACAAAGTGATTTTTTAAAAATATTTTTGTGATTCGTCGTGTAGCTGGTATGCATGTTTATACATAAATAAATAAATAGTCTGTTGAAATAATTATTTTCATTATTAACAATAGTTGAATACAGAAATGTATTAAAAAAATTATACAACTTTATATATATATTTTTGCTATACAGCATTAATTATAAAAAAAAGTCGTATTTTTTAAAACAAAGAAAACACACTGTTTCTGTTGCTGATCGATTCTTGTTATGTAAATGTAAAGAAACGACACAAAAAACCAAAATCGCACGAATTTAATACATTTTTTCTGTATCTAAAGGTCACACAAACCAGTACAGTTTAAAACCTGAAATGATCTAGATTGGTGTAGTCAGCACCTGACAGGTAATTACTTCTAGGCGGTATTGGCACCGCCTACCTTGACCACTGCGACAGTAAACATCGAGTGTGAAGAGTGATAGCCTTGCCACGGCATTTTCATGTAGGCTGTTGGAACTATCTGAAGAAGTAGTAGACGACATGAAAGCTCTGTCATAAATCATTCTAGCGCATCAATAAAGATTTAGAATCAAATAGGGAAGGTAGATGAAGAAGAAAAAATGCGGTTTCCTGCACCGTGCAGGACCATGAAATATTTAATAAATTGTATACTTCTTTGGTTTATTTTATCTCCATTTAATTCAGAGAAAATCTAGACGAAATTCTCCAAAACGAGTACATTTGTGAATGAATCTTCGACTTATATTGGTGATATACCTTTTTATAAAATTGTATTTTGTATTTAACACAATAAATAATAATAATGTACTAATAAATGTTTTGTTCTTTTATAGTCTTATGCTAATTCTGAAGTCAGCTAATGAAACAAATAGTTCGAAAGTATATTCATACATAAACCTTCAAAGCTTTATTTGTGAAGTCTTCTTTATTTATTAAGAATATTAGTATATGCAATTCATTTCTTAATTCTTTACTAAAATATTACAATATTTTCATGATTGTCCCAGTTTCTCATACTTTCAGGTAATCAGGACTTTACTGCATTCGGAAGTATGAGTTGCAAAACAACCATAATGGCTAGTAAAATGCCTATAAAGCCATAATGCGTAATACGCAAAGCGTAATTGAAGTCATCGACAGAAATGACAGCACCATAAAATATCCACAAATTAATCGGAAAGAATGTAGGCACCTAAAGTATGTGCACTCGGTCAGTTTTCAGAAATTTTTGATCGCCCATATGCGAACGAACGAGGCGTGCGGACGAGATTGTCAATTTGTAGACAAATAGATAAGATAACCCGTATGATTCACACCTGCACCCACCTAATTGATAGATAAGAAAAGTTTAGCTAGTGTGTAACGCTACTCTAAATATGTCCGCGTAAGAGAGAGGTTCAGAAACAGAAATGACGTCGTCCTGTAAGTGAATGAACTTCGTTTTTATAAAACAGTATAATTGTGTTAGTATTTTAGGCAGCAACTTCATTTACACATGTATTTGTTTCGTATTTTTGCCAACGATACATAGTCAAAACTCTTTGAGTACACACTCTGCACTGTATATTAATGGGGAATATGATAAAGACATGCAAGTTTCCATTGATGCTAACACTGAATACATTCTATCATTTCCAAATACATCGGTAAGTAATTCAAAATTCATGGTCTCTAGAGAAATCAATAACAAAATATTTAAGTCCATGTAATATGTCGATAATCTAGTTTAAGTGGTATCAACGTTTGGAGACTCCGATTTTGAGAGTAATAATAACAAGCATGTTCATTGTGTGCGTAGTGATAAAATATATTTGATTATCATTGCATTTAAATTACGTCGTTTTCATTTCAAAGTATTAAAATAATAGTATGTAATTAGTGTGATTATTAAGATGTAAATATTGTCACACATCTTTGAACTAGAACATCTTCCATTTTAAAGTCGTATTATACAATTCTTTCAACAATCAAAGAATCAAAAGGTTTTTACAAATTTTCAGACACCAAATCCATACAGAATTTTTGCACACGGAGTGTGGTCGCCAAACCCTGCTTTTATAGTAGTGAGGCAGGATAAGTTGGTGATGTCCTGGCAAACACCGCTTGCAGTAAGAAGTAGCTTGGGACCGATATTATTTTTAAATACGTCTAGGACTTTATGCTTTAGTGACTATTCGAAGCCATACAGCCTAGCTGGTAAGTCGAAAAGTTAATGTTTTTTCAAAGCTTACAACCTATCGGAACAGATTTCATTCTGGCGCACGTCGACATAATGGAGCAGTACCGTTGGAAAATATTTAGGTCATTTATTAACTCATTTTCGATTTTCTTTTAAGCGCGAGCAGACCAAGCAGAAGAACAAAGACGCAACTTCAGCGTTTCTATTTCCACATCATCAAGGCTTCCTGTTACAGTGATCCTCAGGGCTGACGAGGTTTCGGATTACTTCCTAGAAAAGAACAGACAGTACAGTGTTTCAGTGTCTCCTAGTGAACCAGTATTCTACTATTACAAATTCCCAAGCGCAGAAGATCCGCCATCTACTGTCTTTATCGAAATAAATTCGGAGGATGACGTGTGCCTTGTTGCTTCAGTACAGGAATACATGGTGACGTATTATTCATAATATATCATTTAGCGTATTGATAGAAAGTGGCAGAAGTATAAAGCGGTATAGAATTTCCAAAAACCAAGATGGAAATACTTAATACTACCAAAAATACTCCAAATAGCATAAAATCCACTAGAATATAATATTATTTTAATACTACTTTTTTCCAACACTTTGCACATATACAGCTTGTCCCACCTAAAATTATCACCTTCAATAACTGCGAAACTAAAAAAGACACTGAATAGAAACTGAGGTAAAGAAAGTTTTCGTATTACAAGGCCTACTAGATGTTCAGCCCAAAAATAAATGTTCTTTCCGAAAAATTCTATTCGTCTACTAGTGGATCCTGAACAAGTTTTTCCATTTGAAAAGAAAACGAGAATCAAATGGTATTATGCAAGGGGCTCTTTTTTATAACATCTCATGTTTGCATCGGTTAAATGGAACAATATGGGGGTGTTTATCTAAGCTGTTCAAACCTTCTTTTGTTTTTCCAAAAAATGCATCGCCTACTAGATATCCTGAAAAACTTAAAATCGTCATTTTCTTCAAATGTGAATATTTTCCATATTATTTATCGTATCAAAAAATTTCGAGGGAAAAATTTGTAGATACCAAAACAATCTGTAGGATAGATAATAAAAATGTTTTTTAACTTGCATCAGTTTCGATATGTGACCCAATGTTTTTTTTTAAAACGGA